>JAFLJL010018436.1:0-21422 GCA_018398815.1 Conus ventricosus | reverse complement strand
GAAGAGTGTTCGAAGAAGGGAGCACAGACGGCCAGTCTCGGTAGTGTACAAGAATTCGATGCTGTGACTCGTGTCCTGTGGAGACACCATGACTTCACTGTGGCTCTGGGCATTTTCTCCCCTCTAACTGAAGCTCCTAGCTTGTAAGGAATGGACATCATCATCATCATCATCATCATCATCATCATCTCTCTCTCTCTCTCTCTCTCTCTCTCTCTCTCTCTCTCTCTCTCTCTCTCTCTCTCTCTCTCTCTCTCTCTCTCTGTATATATATATATATATATATATATATATATATATATATATATTTATATATATATATATATAAAATCAGAGTTAAAAAGCCACTCAGGACGTAAAAAGTGCTCAACCATGTAGGGAGCGACATACCAGTTTAAGATAGGATTTTAAAATGAAGAGGTAAAAACCTACAAGCTTGTTTCAAGCTAAAAGCGCTCTCCTCAGGGTATAAAATATATATATATATATACCAGTTTAAAACAGGGTTTTAAAATGGAAAGATTAAAACCTGCAAAATTGTTTCGAGCTAAAAAAAAATTACGAAGAGTGTTCGAAGAAGGGAGCACAGACGGCCAGTCTCGGTAGTGTACAAGAGTTCAGGGATGCTAGGTGGGGTTTACATAGTATCAGCCACTTTTCTGTAGTGCATAAGTTGCATTTTTTTTAGAGATGTTGTTGTATGGTGTTGCTCTTTTTATAGTATTCCTATCAGTAATATTATTATCATCATTACGACTTTGACTCGCTCACTATTTCCCTTCCAACAGCCTCGTTCTCATTCAACGCCTTCTTCCTTGCGCTGAACCCTGAGCGATCTGAAGCGACCAAAGCTAAGTGAATTTTCGTTGTTTTATTCGTTTATTTATCACCAGACGAAGACCTAAGAGGTCGAAACGCGTCGTGATTTGTCTTGTAACTCGTTTGTCCACGTTCTCTGGGCGGTTCGCTAACATTTATTTAAGATTTGTTTAGATTTCCGCCTGCAGTCGTCTCGCTTTGCAACTAAAAAAAAATGTTCTCCTCAGGGTATACAATCTGGACACGCCACCGGTGTTATATGGTGTGGTGTGTGGGCGTGTGAGCTCTGTGCGTGTGGCACGTGGCCTGCAGGTTTTTTTTCTTTTTGGGGACGCGTTCAGGGGGGACGTGTTTGGGAATGGTGCATTGACAAAGATTTCCATTTATGCCTGCAGTTGTTTATCAATACTACTTTAGAGTTCAGGGATGCTAGGTGGGGTTTACATAGTACCAGCCACTTTTCTGTAGTGCATAAGTTGCATTTTTTTAGAGATGTTGTTGTATGGTGTTGCTCTTTTTATAATTTTCCATGATATGTTGTAATCTATTTTCTTATCTTTAAGCTTCCAAATATATTTACTTAGTTCTGTTTGGTTTTTATATTTTTCATTTTTGAAAGACTGTTTATGGTTTGCATATCTGGTTTTAAAATGGTTTGCCGTGATCCCTATGTATGTTTCTTTATCACTGTCTGTTGTTACTGTAGCTTGGTACACAATATTGTTGTAGAGACATTTATTATTCAGAGGGCACTGGTCTTTTTTGTGCAATTACAAGATATCCTTTCATCACCCTCTTTGGTTGTGTTGTTTTGGTTTTATTGGAAGAATCAATTATATTTTTTAAGGTTGGGCATACACGAGTATGATAGCTTGACAGTATTTTTGTTGAATATTTTAGATAGTACATGTTCTTTTGGGAATGATGTTTTAAGGATTCTGAGGAATTCTTTTCCTACGTTAGTTTTCGTTCTTCCATCATATGGAGGGTTATACCATATACGTTTTCTTTTCCTGTTTTTCCTGTTGCTGTTCATGTTGTTATCTGGGTTATATTGTAATTTGTAGTTGTAGCCACTTTTTCCAGCGCCTCTTGGTATTCGGCTGCTGCACTGTTAAATTCTTTCTCATTGCATGACAGTTTAGATAATCTTTTGTTTATACCATTAGGTATGGTTTTTAAAATGGAGGGTGGATGGTTACTATTGATGTCTACATAGACAGGTGTGTCATTAGGTTTTTTATATGGTTTGTATGTATGATCCTTAAGGTCTAATGTTATGTCTAAATAATTTACTGTTTTTTTTGTTTGTTTGTTTTTTGTTGGCTTCTACTGTGATTTTTAGGTTATGGCTTTGAAAAATTTTGCAAAGTTCTTTTTTCTTGTTTTCAATGGTTTTTGGTTTATTGTTTAACGTGGCAAGACCGTCATCTCTGTATAAGCTAACCTGTTTACCAAGTTTTTCTGTATATGAGACAACATGAAAAGTCCAACTCATTCACAAGTTTCAGCTCCATCATAAGATCCCATCGTGACATCGAATGTGGAATTTCTGCTAGTTTTTTTTTTTTATCCAAGTTTCATTGTTGCTATGGAGAAGGGTTTGCCTTGTGTGGAGAATGATTTCCATCTCAGAATCTGTTATATTTGTATATATGTTGGAAAATTATAAAAAGAGCAACACCATACAACAACATCTCCAAAACATGCAACTTATGCACTACAGAAAAGTGGCTGATACTATGTAAACCCCACCTAGCATCCCTGAACTCTAAAGTAGAAATGAAGAAAAAGAAACACCCGAAGGTGCTGGGGAGGACCCAGAGAAGCACTGTCTTCACTGCCTTTAGAGCAGTCCTGTACCACCCTTGGAGGCCTGCGCTGTGTTGACGATGGGTACAGGCACGCACAGGACACTCCATTAAGATATCAAGGGACATAACTGCTCCTGAACAGATGTAAATTAGACAACAGGATGCAGCTCATAACAGCCTTAAAGTAGCATCCCCATGGGTGTACCAGCCCGTATTTCATGACTGCAGAGCCCACCGGCGAAAAACACACCCTCCAGCTGCCGAGCACACCCCACAGACCCAACCACCCCTGCCCACGGACAGATGAAGACAGTGCCACTCCAGACACAGCCAAGCTTTCGCCATACGGTCTTATGTGCCCTCAAGAGAGAATCCAAAGATAAACAACTGCAGGCATAAATGGAAATCTTTGTCAATGCACCATTCTCTAACACGTCCCCCCCTGAACGCGCCCCCAAAAAGAAAAAACCTGCAGGCCACGTGCCACACGCACAGAGCTCACACGCGCCCACACACCACACTATATAAACACCAGTGGCGTGCCCAGATTGTATACCCTGAGGAGAGCATTTTTATTAGCTCAAAACAATTTTGTAGGTTTTAATCTTTCCATTTTAAAACCCTGTTTTAAACTGGTATGTCGCTCCCTGCTTGGTTGAGCACTTTTATCATTCTGAGTGGCTTTTTAACTCTAATTTTATATATATATATATATATATATATATATATATATATATATATATATATATATATATATATATATATCTCTTTCTGTCTCTGTCGGTCGGTCGGTCTGTCTGTCTGTCTGTCTGTCTGTCTGTCTTCTCTCTCTCCTCTCTCTCTCTCTCTCTCTCTCTTGCTTCCTGGACTGAAGAAAATCATATGGCAATTCATCCTCATAAATCCAAATTCATGCTAGTTACAACAAGACAGAAAAGACAGAACATTAAGAATATATTACCAGAGTTAAAAGTTAGTGATAAAGTATTAGAGGAAGTAAGTTTTTACAAATTACTAGGACTTACTATAGACAATAACCTGTCCTGGTCCGAACATATTTCTATGCTTTGCAAAAGACTTTCCAAGAAAACATTCCAGTTAAATAGAATAAAACATTTTCTTGATCAGCATACTAGGAAGCTATTTTTTCGTGCATACATCCAGCCAGATATTGATTATGTATCAACATGTTGGGATCAGGCCAGTCAAAATTGCTTAAAACCTCTTGACAGCTTATACAGACGCTCTCTCAAACCAATTCTTCTTAAATCCTCTTCTCTTGTCCCTGTAGATTATAAACAATTAAATATTATCCCCTTCAGTCTTAAATGTCGTTACAACAAGCTGTTTTCATGTTTAAAATTGTGAACAATTAATGCCTGCTTATCTCAACAACAAATTTCCCATTAATAATGTTCGTAACAAACGTAACATCCGCATTCCTCTTCCAAGAACTAATCTTTTTATGTCTTCTCTCACTTATTCCGGAAGCAAATTATGGAATGATATACATGATCACATTAAATGCAAATCTAGCGTTTTGTCATTTAGGAAGGCATACCACGCACATTTGATAGAACAGTGTTAAGGCTAAGCATGTTCTGTAACATAATGTACAACCTCAACTTGATGGGTCCTAGAGAACTAATAAATACCAATCCTAGCTCAACCGCCCTCAACCAGTTTCGGGCGGTTGCCCTAGGATAGGTATTTATTAGTTCTCTAACAAGTAAACCCTACAAACATGCATACTGTGTAGGATTTTCCGTTTTCAATACTAATTTACTAAACTTTTCAGATTTTAGTTTTTGCTTAATCCTGTGTTTTTCCTGATCATTTTCAATAACATCATTTTCACGCATACATTCATCAAATGCGTCTCTGTCTTTCATGTGAAATAAAACTACAGTGTTTAATTGTTCTCTAAAGTCTTTTAAAATCCACACACTTATCCTAGCATGATAAATCTTATAAAAACGAAGTAGACAGACAGACAAACAAACACTAGGTAATGGTGGGGTGGGTAAGGCTGGTCGGATCACACCATGTCTTTAATCACTCATTGTCGGCCTGCCTAAGGGAAAAAAAAATTTCCACACTGCCAGAATACTGCAGAGACCTGTCATTAGGCTGACACCCTGATTACTTAATTTGTGTTGTTGGGTCTTATGACTTGGCAAGGAGCAATGCTGCGTGACCGGACATGACGATCTAGACCCAACGCCCCCCAACCAGCGCCTCTCAGTTTAGCCATGGCTTTCAATGCAGGCGGACGTGTTTTGTTTACAGAGGAACAGCTTCTTGCCATAGATGAACATATGTTTTATTACAACTGTATGGCGGAGTATTTAAAACAAAAGAATAGCGATCGATTTCTATTGCCTGCAGTTCTGAATAGCGAGATTTCTATAAGTGGTTGAAAGGATCTTGCTCAGTCATTCCCGCCTGGGTAAAACAGATATAGACATGTTTCTTACATTCTCCTATCGTAAGTCAAGATTTAATCATGTGATAGTAAAAGACGTCACATCCGCCCCAGCACTGTTGTTGACGTTGGCAACCGGCCTTAGCTGTCTTATCATTTCCCTTGCCGGTGTCGATCTGTGAAGACGTGTGTGTTTTCTGGGAGAAAAGTGATTGACTTTAAACTTTGGATTGGATTGGCGACAACTGTAGTGTGTGGACATATTTCTGCTGTGCGTGTTAATATCTGATATCTCTCAAAATGGAAAGTGACAATTCTCTCAGTTCGAATGATTCTCAGAATACGCAAGAATTGGACAAACAAATTGAAGAAGGCTTGGTGCCTACAACAGGATTGAGTCAAGAACTCGAAATTTTACATTGCCCGAAGAGTCTACAAGTCAGAGTCTCCTTTTAATGTGGTTTATCATGAGCAAACTGAAGCAAATCGAAGAGATGCTACAAATCAAAGAATACAGAAAGTACTGGTCAGAAGTGCCGCATAATTCCTCTCACATCAGAGCGTCAACAGTCCCAGCCTTAGACTGTGTGTAAGCATCTAAATATAGTAACAATCATGCATGATCGATAGCAAATCTTACCAATTGCTGCTGACGTGATTCTAAAATAACCCGGTTACCAACCTGACAAGTTTTCCGAACTGTAGTATGACATGACTCTAAATATAGTAACGATCATGCATGATTGATAGCATTCTCACTCCTGCCACATGACTTTGTATATAATGAAATGACGTTTTGTGTTATGCTTACCTTCTTCGTAGAGAGATTGCTCGTTTGTTGAATCCATATGCTAAAAGGTTTTCTACAGTTGGTCTTTCTTTCATAGAAGTCTACTCTATGAGGAAGGATTTGAATTTAATGTTTTCAAGCAGTGAGGAGATTAGAAATTATTGGACTACTCCCGTACAAGAACCAATGCAACTCCAAACACAATCCTCTCAAAGTCCGTAGCAGTGAGAGAGAACTAGCGGTCCACCCTGAAGCGGTCAAAGGTCACAGTGGCAAGACGTTTTTCCAGCGCTCTAGCTAGAGCGGTCAAAGGTTATCAGCAGTGAGGAGATCAGACTTTTTTTGCTGCTGTATTGCCTGCTCGTCGTTTTGCTGTCTACGCTCCACTTCACATACAAAGGCTGCCTTTCAGGTGGCCGCCAATAGACCTTTGAAAGAGATCCTGTTTATTCATTCAAGTCTTTTGATAAGTGCTTTTGGTGGCTGTCTCGAATTTACGTCACTCAAGCGTGAAAAAAAGCCCCTTTCACTGTCCTCAACGCGTGCCTACGCTCCGCTTCACTTACAAAGGCTGCCTTTTCAGGCGGCCGCCGAAGGAACTTTGAAAGAGATCCTGTGATGAATATTCAGGACTTTTATAAGTGCTTTTGGCGGCTGTCTCGAATTTACGCCGTTCAAGTGTGAACCACAAAAAGCCCCCCCTCACTTTCCCCCGCACGCACCATCCCGTCTATTGTGTGAATGATTTCTGTGTGTATGTGCGTGTGTGTGTGATCCAGATCATGCCATAAGTCACCCCAAGTCCTTAATTAAGTTCTTAATCAAGTCACCCCAAGTTCTTAAGTAAGTTTTTAATCAAGTCACCCCAAGTTCTTAATTAAGTTACTCTAAGTTTCTACTTAAGTCACCTCAAGTTCTTAATCAAGTTCTTGATCAAGTCACCTCAAGTTCTTAACTTAAGTCACCTCAAGATTGTAATTAAGTCATCCTCTAAGTACAACCAAGTTCTTATTTAAGTCAATTTATAATTATTTATTATTGCATTTGAAATGGATCAAAATGAACTTTTGTTGTTGGCGGTTTTGGCATGCTTTTTTGTTCGGCTTCTGTATTTAGTGGTTGAGATTTTTTTGACTGCTTTGGGTTTTGCTGTCTTTGTTTATATATTTTATAACCGTAATAACCACCCCCAGCAGCAATACCGCCAAAAATGACAATTGCTTTAAGAAAATTCCATAAAGACTTTGGTGGTGTAGGCAACCCTGTTGTTGTAGGTCTTGAATCAACTTGTTCTGGTGTTTTTATAGCTGGCATTGAAACAACTGGCTGCAGCTCTAGCACTTTTTCAGTTTGATTATATTCTGTGCTTGTAACTTTAATTTTGTTGTTTGTTCACTCAGCTAATCTTTTTCCTGCTGCAACACGCCCAGGATGAGGAGGCTTTTTACTGGTCACTTTCTCCACCTGATTCAGTGTTTTCTGATTCTGATTCTGCTGATTTTCTGGCTCGCTCATTTTTAAGGGAAACAAACCTATATGATTAAAAGTAATTAATCCCATGATTAGCGGCAACAATAATGTTCCAAATCTGTAATATAGATCACATCCTAGAGACTCTAATGACTTTGTTAAAACTGGATCCTGCGTTAAATCATACATAAAGTCTTGTTCAGAATCAATAGGCGCAAATTTACTTACTAGTTTAGTGTACAAACTAAGAACCATTTGCCCAACACTTTTTACCATTCTTGATCCTAGTTGCGCTTCATACCTGTTGTGATACTTTACAATGTCTTGTGGCGACATTTGTTGAATCTGTTCTATGCTGAATTCATTTCCGAGGATCTGTTTTGTTTTTTCCGCATGCTGCCAAAGAATACAGTCTTTCTTTTTTTGGCATAACAGCTTGGTCATCAACTTGTTCATTTGTAATCACAAGTTCAGGAATGTTTAGCAGATCGTCGCCGTTCATGTTTTATTACTAAATATAATTATTATTTTGTTTTTAAAAATGAGCACCGAAAAAACTGTTACCAACCTTGTATACCATTCTGCTGTTATTGGGGGCCTAAGTGTAGGATACACAATGCTTGGTAAAAGCCTGTTTAAAAATAAACGGCTGATCTTGGCAAACTAGACTTTGAAGACTCAGCAAAGCTAATTGCTATCGTTACAGCCTCGTTTGCTACGAAAGATTTTCTAGTTAAGCAAGGAATATTTCCAGACAGTATAAATATGTAAAATAAAAAATACATTTATAAAAATGGCTTCATTCGTAATGATGATAGGCGGCGCTGTGGTTAATGCGCTTGCTTTTAGTAAGTAATTGAAGTAATTACGCATTTAGTAAACTGCGGGATGACGGTGAGAGAAAAAGACATAACAAAGCTATGGAGCAACTAGCAGTGGCACAAGATTACTATGAAAAGCAGAGAATTGAGCAGTTAGATTTTATTAACGACAAACTGAAAAAACAGGGACATGCAGCTTACACATTTAAAGATGTTGGTCAAGCAATAAAAGAATATTTTCTTGTAACAGCAAACCAATCGAGTCATTGCCCCCACCAAAATTCAGTGACTTTTATCAACCATCAGAAAAACAAAAGATGCAAGAAATCGTGTTTATCGTCTTTGGTATGACCGTTGTGTATTTTGTTGCACATAATATTGGCTGAATAAAAATGAACAAATCTATTATTCGCCAAAAGGATATTGGAAGGGAATCACGGCAATAAAAAAGCTAAGCCAAGCAGCGGGAGTCAGTGAACAAAACAGCAAAGGAATGGTTATCTAAACAAGCGATTTGGCAAATTTATTTACCTGCGCCTAGACGAATACAGAGACCACACTTTGTGAATACAATACCGAATGACACCCATCAAATGGACCTTCTATATTTACCCCATGATACGATTAGACGAAAAAGATTTAAGTACGCACTCACAGTCATTGACATAGCTTCAAGATACAAAGATGCAGAACCATTAACACAAAAGAGTGCTTCTGCTGTTGCTGTTGCCATACAACTGATATACCAACGAGGCCCGCTAACTTATCCTCGCATGATTCAAGTCGATGATGGAAAAGAATTTAAAGGCCAAGTGAATCAATTATTGTTAAAACATAGAGTTACCATTAAATGAGGCATTCCAGGAGTTCACAGATCACAGGCTTTAGTTGAAAACTTTAACAAACAGTTATCTGAAAGACTTTTTTCCTACCAGTATCACAGAGAGCTGATTGACAATTCTCGCAACACAGAATGGGTTAGAAGACTGCCCTCAGTTTTGGCGCGCAATGCATAATGAAGAATTTAAAGGGCTAAAACCAGTACAAGCAATCAAAAAACAAACAGTAAATGTTGCTGAAGACTCCAGTACAATCAGCAAACTATTACCGTTTGGTTTAAAAGTAAGGTACCTTTATTTACCGGGGGAAGCAGAAGGGGACACTCGCATCAGGGCAACAGATCCAGTTTGGAGTGTTGATCCATATGAAATAAAAAGAATTGTAAAAATGAATCCGCCCGTGTATTATTTACGAGAAACTGACACAACAAAACAACCAGCTCCTCAAAGATCTTTTGTGAAGGAAGAACTGCAGATAATCCCACAGACACAGTTCCAGTTGCTTAATTAATTTTTAATTTACATAAATATATTTGAGTCTAAAATGGAAGCTCAGAAGGAAGAACAGAACGAAACAAGAATGATAAAGGAAGAGACCTTAGAATTGATACGGGAAACATATGATACGAGTTCTACTATTAAGGACACATTTACGAGGATTCATCGGCACATGGCAATGCATCCAGATCACCTACAACCCAAATTCCCAAATTTTGATCATCAGATATGGGAAAAAGAATATCTTGAAATAATAAAAAAAATTCGAACACATCAAGCAACATGAAAAATAATTTGGCTGAATTGGATAATGATATGATTGAGCTTATAACAAAATTTGAGGAAAATATTATATAAAATGAGCTTATAACAAAACTTGAGGAAGATATGTAATTATGCCGTTCTCCAGTGCCCAATTGCATATGAAAACTCTGGATTAACAAATACTCGTTTTGTGTTGGTGCTGTCAGGAGACTTTTTGTTACAACTGTTGTGTTAATCTCATGTAGATTAGATCGTAGTTTTACGTTGTCATGATGAAAAGTATGTTTATTGAACAATGCTTCTTTGTAGTTGTCATGTGATATGTTTGACTGCACAACACTGCGAGATATTCCTTTTGCTTTCTTAATGGTTTTCTCCTGGCTCCAAATACTGTACATTTTCGACCTTAAACCAATAAACTCCTTAATCACCCCTCCAGATAATTCATCCTTCATCTTTCCTAAAACCTTCTTATTAACAGATGAATGTAAAGGCGAATCTTTAGGGTAATCAGATGTATCATACCATCCCGCATGCCCTTTAGCTACTTCTATTTCCATGTATTTATAGATGTCTTCAGTAGGGATATCTATAACAAAACTATCTGTATCTGTGTAAAGTACTTTGGACTCTGGAAACAAGGGTTTAAAGTAGTCATAAAGAAATTCTAACATCAAAAGCTTTGATAATTCTAAAACAGTAAACCCAATAAATACAGGTTTGTCCAATTTGACTTTCTTTTTTTTCATCATTATGCCAAAAAGCCTATCATGAAATCTTCTAAAGTCCTGATAATTAGGTTTTGAAGTCAGCTTAATTGCCTCGTTCTCTTTGGTGACCAATCTGACATCTTTACGCTTGTGTGGATTTTCCATAGTCTTTCCGAAACAGCTGTTGTTCATCAGCTTGAAAAAGTCTTTTTCTGAAGCATCTGTGGATTTAGTTCTAAGATCAGTGTTCTTCATGATGTATGGTTTCATGAACTGTTTTTGATCAAAAGCAATTATACGATGAACTGCTGTTAGCTTTAAACCATGTCTTAAATAAAATTGTAGAAGTCTGTAATAACAGATATAATTTTTTTTACCTCGAAGATTAGGCACAAGTTTAGGTGGCTCTGTTGGATTCATCTTTAGACTTTCTGCTGCTAATAGGTAGTCATTATGTAGGTCATAGAGTTCATGAGGATATTCTAAGTCAACTTCTAGAATATAGCCTCTTTTACGATCGGCTGTAAGAGTATGCAGTTCTTCTACAAATCCTTGAATGTCTTCAACAACTTTTGTGCACATTTTAAAGTTACGTAATGGAAGTGATTGCGCCATAGCCCAACCATACAGATTGTTTGCATCTAAATACATGAGATAGTTAGACCTTTTACTTGGATCATAATCATCTAGGTATTTGTTGTTTGCTTTACAGTAATGATGCGACGCCATACTAATTCCCCCACGCAATCCGTTTTCAATCATCTGAATCATTGGTAAATCTGACAATAAATCAATCTGTACTCTAGTAAACTTAAGAAAGCATCCCAACTCATCCGGGCGCAGAAATGTAATGCGCGGGATCCAGGCTATAATGTTTCATGCAGGTCTTTCTGTAATTTTCAAAAATGTCCGCCAACAAACATACATCAACCATCAAGATATGAATCATGATAGTCTCCATTGTTTTACACTTTAACTTCTGCATGCTTCTTGAGCATGCTGGTAATCAGAATCACTGATGTCCTTTCCTCTAAGACTAGAAAAGAACGCGCCTTTAGGTGGAAGTGAATCTTCATCAACCTTTCCCAACTGTTCATGTACTCATAAGGGTAAACGCCCTTTCTAACAAGAGTTGGGTCAAAATATTCTTCTGTTATTGGGCAGGACTTTAAGGACATAGCCAGTGACTCTAATGATCCCATCAGGTGTTGCATAGAGTCATAAAAAGACATGTTATTTAAAGTGAAACACGTTTTACTTTTCTGATGACTGTGCAATGCATGTTATCCTGAAGGCGTTGGTGTTGCTGGCGTCGCTGTGTCGCTGGAGGCTGGTGTTGCTGGTTACTGCTTGCATTATAAGATGAGAGTCGTAACCTCGCAAGTTATGAAAGAAGATGGGCAGCCTCCACTTCGCTGGGTCAAACCTTAGTTGAAGATTGCAGTTGTTGTGCGCTGCTCCTCTGAATTTTCCGCTAATGTGATCATGGTCTCTTACTGTTGGATTTACACTCTTGGGCGTTAGCCCTAAACCACAAATCCAACAACGTGTGGCTGAGTCATACTGTTGTTGGTCTTTAGGCGTCATCTTGAATTTCAGATAAATTCAGTTTATTAGAACAGGCGTTACGCACTTGCTGCATGCGTTTTAAGAAGTATTTTGCAGCATTAGGCCTCTATATAATTCTGGCTCTGAATGAACGCCATCCGACCTGACAATAATGAAGGCAAATGAACAAATCTGGTGATTGCTCATTAGGACAGTTTTCGGAAGTTTCTGTGGCGCCGGCCCTTCATAGGGAACAATAAGCGACTCGAAGTCTGCGTAAAAAACATATGGACTCGATTGCAGCCGTTTCCAGTTCTTAAAACTAACTTTAGATCCAGGTGGGGGCGTAGTTAGTTCTGTCTTACAGTCTACAGAACTTTTACAATGTTTTATATGTTTTAAGCGCGGCTTGAACGGATGGAATTCTTGTTAAACATTTTCTACAGAATTCTTGTTTGCCCATTTTTGGAAGTAAGTCTGCATTAGAGTCCTACTCATTGTGCGTATCATGTTAATGGTTTGAGGCAACCCTTTGGCGAGACATATAGATAAGTCCACATGACATTTGGCCGGATCGCCTATTGTTGGGCTGTCTTTAGACACCTAAAGGCACCACATTTGATTTCTCAGACCATGTTATACAGTTAACAATTATTGGTTATGTTTGGTTCTTCAAACTGAACAATTTGTCCACGCTAACTGGAAAGGATATCCACACTAAAGTTAAGATCATTGATGTAAGGCTCATAGTTAGATACTCTCTCTGCGTTATTGTCGGGCGTAATGCAGCCTTGCAAGAAACAACCACATAAAACATTTGTTGTCTGAATTCTTTATGTTTAGAACTGCTCTTTTGCAACAATGCTAGGTAGTGAAATGTTAACACTGCCTAAAATCGCTCATACTTAACCGTTTTAATCTGATCTCTAAGACTTTCACCCTCTGAAACCAAACCGAGCCCACTCATTTTTGGCTTCTTCAGCGTCCACATCAAACTGTGTAATGCAGTTGGTCTGCCCAGCCAGTGTTAAGTCATTATGAGAATGAATAGTCTGTTGTTTCGTTGAGACCCAGACTTCTAGATTTTCTTCATTTATTGTTTTTATAGTCGATTAAAACATTAACATTACATTAACTGGCGGTCTATTGTTTAGTTTACCTGGAACTTGAGAAATAGCATGAAAAACACTTGCCTGTACGTTTTGTTGGATCAATGACTTCTATATTAATATCTTTTAAAGCCTCTTGATAATCGCTCTCCCTCGAGCATTCCCTACAAACAATTCGTCCGTCCTTCATAATCTTAGCCATGTGAGTTTTCTTTTTCTAACTCAAAATATTTATTTAAAATTAAAAAAAAATACAACGACTCCAAAGTCGCTTAATCAGAATCAATATCAACGGTCTTTTTGTGTTGGATCATAAACAAAAGTATAAACACCCTTTGCTGTTTGTTAATGTAGCTGTTTAGAACAGAGTTTAATGACACGTTTACATTTTTTAAACATTCCTTTTTAACTGCGTTGGTGTCTGGCTGTTTGAGAAAAACATGCCTTGCCTTTTTTTGTAAGAATCAAAACTTTGGTCTCTTATAGCCATCAAAATCGGCCTGTAAACGACTAATTCTCCATCCGTGAAATGTTTGAGTCAACTAGTGCTTTATATATTGTCAGTTTGACCGAAACAAAGTTTAGCTGTTATTAGTTGAATCATAGCTGTGGCTTTTGGAGTTTAGTTTTTTAAATTTTGCTAAGCATAATTTACACTAAAGAACACAGCCAAGAGTTATAGACAAAACCGCCTAGAGGTAAATGCTGCGGTGCACCTACGCCTGTTGCTAAGAGGCCAACACTGTTCCTGCTGAAATAGAGCAACTATAGTTGATGTTCCAGTATTAACATATGTTAACAGCATTACAAATGGCACAGAATACCTTCGTTTGGTTTTGCTGTATTTTGAAAGGTCCTGCTCTAGTTTTTGTTGCATTTGTGTAATGTTATGTTAAACTTAAGGTTTTTTATGACAGGGTTTCTACTATCCCTTCTTTTGGCGACTCTGGCGCTGTAGTTACTTTTTGGATAATGCTTAACAGACATCTTTTAAAATAAAAATAATTTAGTATTGTATATCTTTTAATCTTTTATCTTGAATATACACTGACGCATCATAAATTAAAAACAAAATACCATTAAGCGGTTTATATCGCCATCTTTTTCCTTTGTCAATTTGAATGTTTTAAATCCGCTTAACAGCTCTCCCACTTTCCAAGTAACTGATTATCCTCTGTAGACCTTAGGTCAAACCATAAAACCGTATTTCGTTGTTAAATAATCATCTAGTTCAACTCTGTGAAGGTGTAGATCTATTAGACACAAGGTCAACTGTTGGAGTTCTTCAACCCCCGCCCCCAAACATTTTCTTAATTCAACAAATGTGATAAGTTTAAGCCCGCTAGCGGAGATTTGGTTTAGGACCCCTAATACCTCAATTGTACATTGCATGCACTTTTGTTATGTTTTGATTAATAAAAATTTTCAGTTTGTTCTTTGAATGGCTACTTTCATCTTCACACAGCAAATAAAATAATACCTTTAAGACGGTCTTGCTGTGGCACTAAAACTAAAATTCCAATAGTGTCTTCCTGCTTTTAGGATTTTTAGAATGAAAAATTAATCTTTCGTAATATTATTGCTAATTTTGCTGATATTGTTGCTCAATCAGCCTTGCTAAGTGAGGTTAAACAAGTCAAACTCTAGCGCGATGTCAGAAATGCTGTACTTTGCTTCGGTGACGTAATATAATAACATATTTGTATCATTAAAAGTTAGTTCAATAAGACAATCTGTCTTTAATGCTCCTTGAAAGTATGGGCAATGTGCTTTTACAACAACATCAAAATCTTAGGGGTAGGAAATAGCGATTACCATACGCATAACCTTAACAGCTACATACATTGTTGCCGTCTTTGCATCTTCAGCGCCCTATTCTATGTTTTAGTGCTTTTATCTTCGATTCCTTGAAACGCAAGATCATCCCTTTCATCCCGGTTTACATAGATCCAGAATAGATTAGAAAAATATGTCTGCCTTGTGGTAAGAAAATATTTCTGCCCCTTCAATTTTATAGAAATTTTCTTAACGATGCCCGTCCCAATTCTGGACACTGTCCTGTTTGCATCTGTTGCTGATTCGAGTTCTATTTTGAAAGTAAGTCGCGCAGAGCCTGGCACAATCCATTCATCTGCTCCAAGGTCCCTGGAAATTTGACAGTAAGAATTTTATCTGTCATCAATAGTAGATGGATTATTTGGAACAATAATATTCCGTTTATGTTCCTTCACACGCCAAAGGGCTCTTTCAGTCTTCTATGCGGGTCAAGAATTGAACCATATGTTTGTGACATTTTTATAAAACAAAATAAAAGTTAATTTATATTTAAAAAACATGGCAGAATTGAAGGTTAAGAAGATTATGATGTTTTTGATCGTGAGACACATGAGTTAAAAGACTACTTTGACACAGCATCGCTCAGCGCTCTTCATTGCGGTGTGAAATTACCAGAAATAAAGTCAGATCATTTACAAATATTTAGGTCAAGAACCACGCCAATTTATACCCCCTGATGCAGATTTGAAGTAGACGATTATGGCCATTTGCTTGTGGAAAAGCGGTCCCCGACCGAATACAACGTGTTCATCTTACAAGATAAACGAGACCCATCAAAGTTTGTAGGCATGAATACAATTATACAAAGACTTAGGGTGAAAGATCGAAATCGCCTTGGCATTGTTAAACCAAAATAAGATGGAGCAGTTTCTAAACTACAAAAAACACACTACAGATCCCCAACAGATAACCAAATAATACAAAACATGGAACTTAAGAATTAAAACAATCAGTCAGGGCAATAATAAATACAATAGAACAGAACAGTTTACAAAGAAACAGCATTCAAAAACTATACACGACCCACCACTACCCATGCGAGAAAAAGCGGCCCTTGACAAAGCTTTGAGAAGCAATCAAGAGGCGAATTAACAAACAATTTAGCAAACTGGGTGAACTAGATGATCATATAAAAAGAGAAAAAGAAAACTCGTTGAGCTGCTGACGCCCAACTTGGGCATATATTAAAGAATAGAATAACCCAAAAGCCTAAAAGATCTTGAACAAGAGAGATCAGCAAGACTAGAAGTGTTGTCTACTAACCGAGAACAATTACGATCTCAGTGAACAGAAAAGAGAAAACTATCCAAAGAATTTTATATGAAGACCAACACTAGCAGAACGAATCCGAACACTGTTTTAGAGAGTCAAGGTTCACATTAGCAAACGTTATAGCGCCTTAGCCATTTGCAATAAGTACACTGTGATGGCTATTACCAGGTGGCGGTGGTCAAAGTTCAGTACCTCCACCACCATCGCCTCCATCGCCGCCTGATAACTCATGGGTAAAAAAACGAACTTGATCATCTTGCGGTTTAATCAAAAAAATTAGCCCTGTAAAGCTATGAACTCTTTACCTGTAAATTAGGGAGTGTATTGTTCGCTGGCTTTTGTCTACTGCAAGCAAAGTTAGTTGGCTTTATGGCCGAGCACTTATGGACATTAGTTCTCTTAATAGTTGGTAATTTTTGTAAAAAAAGAATGAGTAATCTTAGGCCAGTTAATCCAAAAACAGGGGTAAGTGCTGTCCTTTTTTTTTTTTTTTTTTTTCATATTCATGGTCATTATTTTTTTTTACTTCGACCGTCTTTAGGCTTTGGACCACGGGGATTGATGACTTAATTCTTGGGGGTCATCTTGTTTGTTTACTGCTTGCAATATTACTGGCTCAGAATTTATTTCGTTTTTTTTTCCGAACCTCTGTTCATTGCCTGCCACATGGATTTCATAATTGTAGTTTATTATTGTTCCAATCGGACCTGAGTCAGAAGGCACATGTATAACCAGTACAACAGCAAAGTCTACTTTCGATCTTGCGTATTGTAAAACATTTTGGTACCTTTTAAACTTGCAGTTAATCAAACTGTAGAATTAAGGTCCCCACTAAATTTGCTAAGTATTGTTTTTGTGCATCAAACCAGTAGAAGGATCAGTTATGCTCGATCTCGTTTGGTACTTGCGAAACCTAGCAAACACCAAACATAATAAATACGAACAAAGTCGTTTATTATCGTTTCTATTCCTGCTTTAGTAGGCCCTTAGAAGTTGTCTAAGAAAAAGTTGACCAGCTGTTTATGCACTTGCTCTATGGACCACTAGTGAACAGCTGTGCCTGAAGAGAAAGATGTGTAAGGAGGATACAGTCATAGTTAAACTTTCTGTGCAAGCCCAACAAATAAGGGGTGCCTAAATTCTCCATGACTCTAGAGAACCAACTTTTGTTTCTAAAGTCTGTCTTGTCCTTAATATTGAATTACGTTACAGATCCTTTTTCAAAAGCCTTCATGTCTATTCTGTTGTCTGATGGATTAAACGTTTGTCCATTTGAAACAATGCGCTTGCAGTTCATCAAATACTTTAAAGGTGTAACAAAAATGAAATCTGTACACTGACCTCACCACAGGAACAGGAAGATTAAAGTGATACAGCACACGACACTCCACACCCAGTTGATGCACAAAACACAGCAAATGTTTAACTGGTCTGATACAACTGCATCGGATGACCAAACCACACTTCGGGATGTGGTCGTTTTTAATAGTATGGGTTAAGATAGCCTCTACAATGGAGTACTAACCTTTACTTGAAAGGCATCAACATTGATCACAGAAGAAATGACAAGATAATCAAGTTGTTATATTTTTAAGATTGTAGTGCGGGCCCAACAGAATATTTTGCATCAGTAATATTTAAATGCGCTCATTTATTATTTCGTTTAAAAAATGTTTTGAACAATAACAACTCAAGACCGTCCTTCGTTTTTAGAACATGCTAATGATAACGATTGCAGAACTAAAATGGTCACACTCCATGAAATATTATACAAAGTCGTATGGTTTAACATAAGTGAATCCAAGAAGAATAATAAGATTAAAAAAGTTGATAATAGAGGAAAATTGGTTAGCCAGTTAACCATACCTGATGGTTTACGAGTTTTGCTCACTAAAAGAAGCAATGAGTAACTTTGACATTACTCTCAAACTTAGCGAATCTGAAAACAATGTTGACCTTCAAACCTGACAAAGAGAAGAAGTAGGTTACTATTTGATGGAGAGCTAGCTAAAATGTTAGGCTTTACAACTACCAATCAAGCCGTTCATAGTTTTGGAGTTACGCCAAACAAAACTACTTATGAGGGAAAAAAATCCGCTTGATCTTGCAAAAACATTCATTACTCTATGTTCATTTGGACGAGCTGAGCACTGATGAAAACTTATATGATGGAAGGCCCTCAACTGTTTTTAAGAGCTCTTCCGTCAGGGAAAGCTGCATATTGCGATTATGAAATTATACAATTCCCTAATTTACAGTTTAAAAGATTAGTTTGTGGGAGGGTCGGATCATTTAATATAAAAATCGCAGACAAAGCAGGAAAAGTTGCGAAATGTGATAACCTACACATTGTTTTAGAAATAAAATAATTAGTTGTTCTAAAAAATGTCGTGTGGGGCCAGAAGAATAGGAGTTACATTAGCGCCTGTGAGGTGTATAACTTTAGAATTAAAAGGGCCTTGCAGACGTTGCGGACTTTGAACAGAATGGTGAGATAGGCGCTTTGTATGGTTTTGAGTACACTAAAGATGGTGATTATAAACGCAAAGAGGTTGGCGACAACAAAAGGTTTCCCAAGCTAGAACAGCTACGCAATCTAGAAGCAAATAATGCTGGCCAGTATGAATATAAAATAGTTCGAAAACCTGACAGCAAATGGCACTTAGAACCATATTTAGAATGGGACATAAAATTTGAATTTATAAGCCCATTTACATTTTTTAGCCGTCAAAAAAGTTTCAGAAAAGCATTCAACTCTGGCCTTTACATGTAAGTCTTATGCCAGAGGACAATAGTCGGGAAGAGATTGAAATAAAGCCGTATGGGAATAAACAGTACATCCCTCACAGAAGAGAATCAGTTTTGAAAGATGCTTCTACAAAATTACAGTTCATTCCTCAAATGAAATTAGGAGACACGTTCACAATGATATTTGAAATTTCTGTCTTAAACGATGTGGAGAGGGATGGGGTTGCGGGCGTTAGTGACGTCCTTATAAAAGGAATTCTAATTAGCTGGCAAAACTTAGACGTTGAAAAACTTAAAGTTTACCGTCGTCATTCTTCACAATGGTGAGGATATCAAGGTCATAACAACAAGCAAAAAAATCAATATTAGTCTAATAGAAACAATCTTACAGAACTGAATTGGATTAATCTTACACATTTAGATCTTATAGGATTTTATTATACTGAACAAGTTTGACAGAGAGTATGATAAACATAATAACTGGATTAGATTAAATTCTGTTATAAAACTATGGTGCAGTTAAACTTTATGACAAAAACTCCTCATTGTTCATTGATTTGTGGACAGACTGGTTGTGGAAAAACAATATTTGTCCTAGACCTATTACAAACAGTTTATCGCTATAATTTGATCATATTGTGATTTTCTGTCCAACTCTTAAATGGAACAAAGCATATCATGATAGAAGGTTTATATGGACAGATGATAACATATATTTAGTTGATCCTAGCAATAAACTGAGTGAGTGTTTAGAACACTCTTATAGACTGTTTGAAGGAACGCAGACACTATTTATTATAGATGACTGTTCGGCAGAAAGAGACATAGTTAAAAAGAGAAACGCTTTGTCAAAACTGGCTTTCAGTGAAAGACATGCTGGGATAAGTGTGTGGATTTTATGTCAAAAATATAACTCAGTTATAAAAGACTTTAGAGAACAGTTAAAGACTGTACTTTTATTTCACATGAAAGACAGAGACACATTTGATGAATGTATGCGTGAAAATGATGTTATTGAAAATGATCAGGAAAAACACAGGATTACGCAAAAACTAAAATCTGAAAAGTTTAGTAAATTAGTATTGAAAACGGATAATCTACACAGTATGTTTGTTTGTAGGGTTTACTAGTTAGAGAACTAATAAATGCCAAGCCTAGGGAACCGCCCGAAACTGGTTGAGGGCGGTTGAGCTAGGCTTGGCATTTATTAGTTTTCTCTCTACCAAGCAAACAAAATCAAAACTACAAATAAATGTAACAAAATCATGATCTGTAAGTTTGGGTAATAAACCGTTCACGTTCCATGTAAGAAACGAAAAAGGTTGTCTTCCGTTTAAGACATTTCCATCAATCGCGTGATGCTGTCATTCGATCGCTCACTCACACAGACCCGGTCATCATCAGTGGGCTTGGTCGCTGCAAACTGGGATGAACACAAAACCGGTGCTGACCCAGACTGATTACCACAGCTTCGCAGTCAGGACAAAACGAACATATAGAAATGGGCCAGCCGATTCCCTATGTACACCCCGACCCGCTTCAAGATCTTCAAGGAACAATTTCTTTCCTTCCAGAAGAAGGTGGTCAAAGACCATTACTGCTCTCTTGCCTTGTTTCCTTGCTTCCTTCAAGTGGGGCGACAGCTTACGCTTATGTCCCTAACTCTGTTGGAGGAATCTTCTCCAATAAACACATTACTACCATTCAGTTTCTTTTTCGACTTTAAAATCATAATCTTATCCTTGTAGGGAAAAAGCAGCATGCAATAATGGGGGAGTCAAGTTTTGCGTTCAAACGGTGTACACGATCGAATTCAATGTCTTCAGTTATATCTAACTTATCGGTGATCACATCATGCAAGTTATTTTCACTTTGCTCGTTAGTTTCATTCGGTCCTCTGGGTATGCCGTAAAAAATCAAATTACTACGCTTTGATCTACCCTCTAGATCATCAGCCTTTTTTTCCAGTTCATCAACTTTAGCCATCAGATCAGCGTTTTTCTGTGTCAGTTCAAGATTCTGCTCTTGGAGCACCCCCATCCCCTGCACAAGATCTTGGAGATGGTTTGCAGAGTGGTATACTGCACAGTCAGTTCTCTAATCCCCCTTTCCACATCAGCAAACTTACAGTTCATTGTTGCCGTCATGGAGTCCAGCTTCGCCATGACGTCTGCCAGGGAGTCTGCTGTGAGGAAGGAGTCGAGGAGTCGTCTGCTCGCTGTCCCGTCCACTGTCCCATCCACTGCCTCTGTCCAAGCTGGTCCCTTGTCGACCGCTGCTGGACAATCTGGACTGCCGGAGGTTGTCCGTCCTTGGTCCGGAATTCTGCTCCACATCGCCACATTGCAGGAGAAAATCCGACCCAGTACATCAGAGTGAGGAGCAGACCTAGTATGACACCGTCCGCTCTGCAACGGTTGTGACAGCATGGCGATTCTCCAGTGCCGATTTTTCATTCG
>JAFLJL010018434.1:75615-100341 GCA_018398815.1 Conus ventricosus | reverse complement strand
AAAAAAGTTTTTTTAGTGAGTCTTTTAGTGGGGGAACCATTGATGACACAAAACATTAGTCTATGATTTTAGGGTGGAATTTTGAGAAAATAAAACATTAGTTAGTATTTTTTTTAGGGGGGAATTTTTTGAAAAATTTATTAAGTGATCGTTTAGTGGGGAAAAATTCGTAAAAAAAATGTCTAGGAGTCTTTCAGTGGGGGAATCTTTCGTAAATAACCCCCAACCCCTCCCCCCTTTTTTTTTTTTAAAAATCCATTGGTTTTTAAACCTATCAGACGAGTTCATACGCCACCGAAAAAACATGTAAACCGCCTTAAAAATGGTATGCGTATGGAAAAATCAGCCGCAGCCCACGACCCCCTGGCTGTGCGGGGCCCATCGGCCGTCGGGGGTTTTCAGAGGCGTACTGTGACCATGTGAAGAGGAAAGGGGGTGAGGTCAGTTTCTTCAGGACCTCGGACCACCGTCACTAACGCCTTTCACACCGCCTCACTAAAGTGTTGATAAACACGCCTCTCTCTCTTTGTCTCTCTCTTCTCGTTTGTTGTCTGTCACCTTTTTTTCTTTGAATTAAAGCATTTATTTTTCAAAAATGTACCCCACACAACACCCACCCCAACCCCCCCACCACCACCACACCCGCACACATTTCTATCTATTATCTATCTATCTATTATCTTTTAAACTATCTATTATCTAACTATCCAACCCCTACCTACAGGTTTTAAATTACCATTTTGTTTAAAAGGACGTGGTAAAAAGACTTTCTCTCCCCCACCCCTTCCTCTCTTCCGTTCCCTTTGTCATGAACACAAGGCCTTGATCTTTGACAACAACCCCCCCCCCCCCCCCCCCCCCCCCCCCACCCCCCTTTTTTTCCCCCCCCCCCCCCTTCTTTTCCCCCTTTTAGCTCTCCCCCTCCACCTACCCCCCTCCGTCTTTTTCTCCCCCCCCCCCCCCCCCCCCCCTTCCCCTCTCTCCCCTACTCTACTCCCCCCCCCCCCCCCCCCCCCCCCCCCCCCCCCCCCCCCCCCCCCCCCCCCCCCCCCCCCCCCCCCCCCCCCCCCCCCCCCCCCCCCCCGCTTTGCCGCATTTTTTAATATAAGTACATAAGACTGGTTATAAATTTCTTAGGATTTTTTTTAACAAAATTCATGCAGTAGGTTCTGAAAATGGTATTTTACCAGTACTCGGTGGACACAAAAAAAAAGCAGCTTTCTTTTTTTGGTACATCCGTTGGAATGTTTCGCTACTTGCATTTTACTAAACCCCCAAAAGTGCATGTTCACCATCCTTTTTGGGAAAAAAAAATTTCAAGAACTTCGCACAGTCATTTTTTAAAACTAAGGTCCGAACTACATGTAATACAGTCTTTAAAAAAAAAAGTACATGTGAGTACATGTTTTTGAACAAAATGTAGAGTACACTGTCTTTGAATACATTAGAGACACGGGTTTTGAATACATTAGACTAAAAGTCTTTAACTACAGAAGAGTCATGTTTTGAACTCAGTAGAGAACTGTCTTTGAACTACATGCAGACTACATGTCTTTAAAGTACTTCAAAATACCGTTTTTAAATACTGCAGATTACACTGTTTTTTAAAAGTACATGCGACTACACTGTCTTTAAAGTACAGGACACACTGTTTTAAAGTCAGCAGACTACTCGTCTTTAAAGTACATGCAGATTAAAAGTGCTAAAGAAATTAAACCCACTGGTTCAGAATTTATGTAGATTTAAAAATTGTCAAGTACTGAGAAAACGTCTCTAAAACGCAAGTAAGGGTCACAGATTTTGAAAAATTTCCTTTAAAAACATCAGTAGTAACGAGTATCGTTGTAGGACGGAGAAATGTGGATAAAAAAATTCATTGTCATCAACAGGGGTAACCATTTCCTTTAGACATCAAACTTTTTTTATTGTCAAACAATAGCATCGCATATAACAACCACCAAAAATCACAAACACTAGTCAAATCAAATTGACGAATTATTTTCAGTAGAGTTGTTGTTGTTGTGTGTTGTTTTTTGTGTTTGTTGTGGTTGTTTGTGGTGTGTGTTTGTTTTTAAAAATATTGTCTATAATCTTATGCTTTATATATGTAAGAATATTTACTTATCAAAGAATAAAATTGTATATAATACAATTTTTTTCTTTTTTGTGTATTGTTTGTGTGTTGTGTGTTTTGTTTGGTGTTTGTTGTTATGTGTCGTCGCTGCCGTATTGTCTTATCTTGGTTTGTAGAGTGAATCATTGTTGTACGATCAGAGTAGATATTTTCGAGTGAAAGTTTTTTATTGAGTATGTGTTCGTACTGTATTGTTATTGTTATTTATGTATGTATGTATGTGTTGTTGTGTGTGTTTGTGGTGTGTTGTTTGTGTGTGTTTTGTTTTGGTTTGTGTTGTCATTGTTGGTTTTATGTCCCGTGTTTTTGTTTAAATGAGGGTCCTTTTCTTTAAAAAACGTTGATATTCCTCATAATGTTTGTTAAATCAGTACAACCATATTAATCTACAATATATTTTTCATCATCATTCTGTTTGTAAAATCAAGTACTCCATAATCGTGTGTGCTCTTGTAATATTTTTCTCGTTTGTTCGATTTATTCTTACATTAACACATAGGTAGTCTAGCTAAGGCAAAAATCATAAACCTTGATTGAATCAAGGTCCCTGAACCTGAACTCAGAGCTCTCTTCTGTCAGTCAGTCTGTCTCCTCACTCTCTCCCTCTCACTCACTCACACACTCTCTCTTCTCTCTCACTCTCTCTCTCTCCTCTGTCTTCTTCTGTCTGTTCCTCTCTCTCTCCTCTCTCACTCTCTCATCTCTCTCTCTCTCTCTCTTCTCTCTCATCTCATTATTTTTTTTTTCAAATAAAACCAGCACCGCTGAGATGATTCGTTGGAGATGGACGGATTATAACAACTTCAATAGACTGCCTTCTTCTGCGCACTGATTAATTAAAGGAAAGCTATTATGAGTATACTGTGAGGATGAGGTTCTCTCTCCTTTCTCTCTCTCTCTCTCTCTCTCTCTCATCCACTCCTCTCCTCCTCCTATCCTCTCTCACTCTCTCTCCTCTCCCCTCCTCTCTCTCACTTGCTGATCCAACTAGACACAGTTTTCTTCTATGTCACCTCCATCTTTTGAAGACCGTCCCTGGCTTCATCTTATCGTTATGCCAGACATACTTCACTGTATCGTTATGCACAACATCTTCTCTTTTCTGTCATAAAAATTACTATTAATGTCCATCTCTCATTTCACACTTCGTACCTAACTTTCTGCGCTCCTCCATTGATCATATTGCTGTTGAATGTCGACCACCATCCCCCAACCGTCACATTCATTATATGCCGTGCACCGATAAATTAATTTATCCAATTATCGACAGTGATTCGATTTAATTTTTTTGGAATTTTTGTTTCCTGTCGAGATCACCAATCTCCTCACCATTCTCCTCCCCGTTTTTACATCCACCATATCGGTTGTTTGGTTGTTATTTATGTATCTCTCCTCTCTCATTCCATCTCCTCCCCTTACAACCACCGAGTCGGGTTTAGTTGTGGTAATAAGTGTTTTCTCTCTCAGATTACCTATCTCCTCCCCTTTACATCCCCGTGATCGTGTGTTGTTGTGTATGGAAGTGTTTCTCTCTCGATGATTACCATTCTCCTCACCTTAACATCCAAAGGATCTGTTGTTTTTATTGAAGTTGTGTGGGTTTTTTGTTCTCGAATTACCTTTCCCTTTTAACACCTTTTCACAAACAGTATTCGATGTTTTATTGTTATTGAAATTTTTTTTTCTCTTGAGATTATCACTCCTCCCCTCACATCAACGTGATTGTTGTGATTTCATCGACGGTGATTCTGGTTTTATTGTGCATTGGAGTGTTTTTTCCCCGCCTCTTCCCTCTACTGCCACACAGTGTTCTGGTGTATATGTGTATTTTAAGTGTTGCTTTTTTCTTGTTTTTTTTTTTCGTTTTTTTGTCCTTCTTTCTCTCGAGATTCCTTCGACTTCACTTCCATAGACAATGATTCGATGAGTGAAGTTATTTAAGTTCCATTCTGTTGAAAACCTTATTTCGCCGTTACATCGACCAGATCCTGATTGTATTTCTCGGATATTTTATTCCCCCTCGAGAAACGGTCCTCCTCCCCTTACACATAAGTTTTCTGAACCGTTCGTCTTAATGTTTTGTTATGGAGATTAACCATCTCCCTTACAGCGACTTGATTCTGATACTAATGTGTAGGGACACTTTTCTGTTTCATTCCCGACTTGATTATCATTGAATTGATTCTGATGAGCGATGTGTATAAAGATTGATTTTTCTGTTGATTAATATCACTCCATCAACTTTTCTTTGTTTGAAGTGTGTCCGTTTTTTGAGTATGCTCTCTAAATACCGCATCCTCTGCTCTGTACACTGACATGCTTCTGGCTTTGTTGTACACTGCACGACCTGCCCCTGTTGACGTTAATCTCCCCTTCATGAGATTTTTTGTCTGTGTTGCGCATCAGCTGTTTTTGTCTTACATAAACTTGCATTTATAAAGCTCTTCTATTCATTGTCTTTGATATACCCATGGCTCCCATATCACACTAAACATAATTCCAAGCTGTAGTGCATATTTGAGAGTGGTATGTGTTACATGTTTTTCATTTGCCTATTTCACTATTAAGAACTACTTTTCCTTCCTATCCGACTAAAAGATGAAAAAACACACAACCTACTTTGATACCTATCCAAAAGGTTTGTTCCTTGTGGGATTAATGACTCATGTGAGAATCTTTTGTTTCGCCCTACGCTGCCATAACATACCGATATTGCATACATCCGCCGATTACAACGTTAACAACTCCCGCTTACACTCTCCGTCGCCACGTTTATTCGTGCCTCCATCACCAAACACCAACACTGTCTTTTTCGCATATTTTTACATCATCAAAATCTGTCATTGGGGGGTTGGGTCAATAAATCTCTACTTTCGCTAACTCTGGGTAACTTGCTCTGCCAGGGCTGGACTGTCCAACATGGGACACAAATAAAGTGAAATATTAAGACCATTAATTTCCACTTTTTTTACTGACATAAGGATTATGAAAATTCTACTCCTTTGGGCCCCTATCAAACGCCCAGTCGACCTTTCATCAACCCGCACCACCTGTCTTTACAAGTCGACTCTAACTTAAAATTGAGTCCTGCGTCTGGTCTCCTCCGTCAGTATGTACACCTTCTTCCCTCTCCACCATCATCACTGGATCTTCTGAACCAGACTCCCGATCACAGTTGCAACAATGTTATTCATTCCCCCCTACTCCCCCGTGTTGCGCCAATATTTCAAGCATGAACAACATTAAAAAAAGCCAGCAACCGTAGAAAAAGACGCGACAATAAAACAGACCGTGCTCTTTACAAGAATAATACTCCCCTTCATTCCATTCCCGATTGAATAAGAATGACTTCTTAAGCCATTGTCACCTCAATTCAACTGCCACAGTGCATGACAGAAACTGACTGTACTTCCTGTGTTTGAAGTTGTTAAAACAGCAATAAATATGTTGACATAATTGTCTCAGATAAAATTCAATTATGATCAATAATTGAAGATCTTACAATGTCTTGTTCAACCTTCATCTACGAACAACCAACTACACAAAGAAACAATTCTACAAAACACTATTTGATCTTTACAATCATAGCTGAAAAAAATTAAACCACTCCTTCCTCAACGTAGACAGTCTCCACCAACTATAGCCAGTCCAAGATAACGAGTCAGCACACATTATTACGCAGACAGATACCAATCGTTCACGATAGACTGTTGTCTTGACAGATAGAAATAATTTTATGACGGTGAAAGAAACCCCTTTTCCCCAACCAATGACTGTAACATGGTCCACACTGTGTCACCAAGAAATTCCGACTCTCCCTCTGATCGCCGACAGTTTTAAAACAATCTTCATTTTCCATTCAGACTCCAAACCATTTTCACTGTTCTTTCTGACCCGCTGACATAAACCAGAAACCTTCAGAAATCGATCTCAAAGAATTCCTTTCTTCAAATGAAACAATTCTTATTCTAAACAAAACCCACCCTCTCGAGACCTGTCACAAATCTATCCCTGACAATACTACTGTCTTATCATTGCAACTTCTTACTATACTTACGTTAACCCCAAAAACTAACCCCCTCGACATAACGTGGTTTTTAAAATCGTATCCCTCATGCTGTCACAGACCTCAACCTGGCTTCTTTCAACACCTGGGACCCCACACTTGAACGACATTATCATTCATGTTAAACTCATCCCCCAGTCCTGGTCTACCGAAACGTGAGTATCTCTCTAAACTACTTCGCAAAACTTCCCGATGCACGTGTTTGTTTTAGTTCCCTACGTGCCCCAAAATGAAAACTTTCTTCAATAATTCTATCCTTCCCATCAACCGCAACCTTAAACAGAGTGTGCAAAGTACCCATGCCATTTCCATGACCACTCAAACGTTTTTGCACCTACACCATCTTTAACAGTAACTCTTACTCTCCGAATGCTATATACTGCCAGAACACATAAAAAGCAAACGTTAAGACCCTCATATAGTGATTGTTCACACTGTCAGACCTCCTTATTTCAATCTAAAAGATAACGGACAATTAACTCCAACTATACTTCCACTTCCCCTCATGCGCCCAAAAACCGTTCTGGACACGCTGATTTCAATTCCACCACCACCACCTAACAACCCTCCCCTTCATCAACTGACACTATCCTCTGACAACCTACACGTTCCAATAGAGTGTCTGACCTCTACCTATCAAAATATAGCCCATCTTTCCCCACACCCTCCCTCAAATAATCACTGGCCTGAATACCAATTAAACTGCTGATAACATTCCTACGCCCCAACCAAGGCAACCATTCTTTCCATCATCACCTCCCTATCCTCCCAGTATTTGATCAACTCTCTATTTACAAAAACAGAGTACGACAATTTTTATGTCACCCCACACACCACAGAAGAAGAATCCTCCCATAATCTACATTTGGTAGATTGGCTCACATTGCTAAAAGCAAAGCGCTTTCCCCTTACTAAATACATAAGTTACACCATTTCAGTATTCCTTTCTGCCTCCATCCCGTTCTCATTTGCCCTTTGTCTCTTTTCGAGGCGCACCACCGCCGCCACTGTTTGGATTGTTGGAATGGGGGGGGGGTGCTTTTCAACGCGCGTGCCATGCTTTTCTGGTACTGTACACTGTACTACGCGCACGAAGATATCCATCACACCTCTTCTTGATTAATGATTACTTTTTTTTTTTTTTTCCCTTCCCTCCCCCCCCTTCCCCCCCTCCCCCTTCTTATTAGAAATGATTCCGTCAAGACTTATACGTCTTTTTTTTCTTTTCTGTAGCTGAATTTGAAGTGCATGCCTTTCTTTGCTTTAGTGTTGAATGAGTGTTTTGCTTATGTGCTATGAAAATAAACATATTTTTGCAATGTTAGCGGCGTTTATAGTTATAAATGTGTGTGCAGTCTGTTTATAAATTTTTGGATGGTGAATGTTTGCTTAGTGCATATAAAATTCTATGATTAATTCACTTTATGCACTCACTTTTTCGGATCTTGGAAATATAATATCTTTCTCGTTAATTTTGTAAAAACCGACTCACTTTAGTTGCTTAGATTTAAACAACAACATTACTTTTCTTGACCAAAGTTTCTCCATTGTAATATCATATGCTGTATTACTGTTTGTTATCAGACTTGCTGATTTTCTTGTTGTTGTTGTATCCCTCTCGGGGTTTTAGTTGTTTTTTGTGTTGTTTGGTTTTTTTGTTTGCGTACTTTTTTCCCCTACCCTATCCCGTCTCATTAGTCACTACTTACCCATCTTCCTCCTCCCCCACGTTTATATTTCGTGTATCCCCTATTTTTTTTTTTTTTTTTTTTTTTTTTTTTTTTTTTTTTTTTTTCTGTCTCAACCTCTGCGCCACTCAAGACTGTGCAGCCCACGCCGCTCATTCCAACACCCCTCCACACCACAGCCGTCGGCCCCCGCACCCCGGCACCGGCAATACCAATAAGGAGCATCAATTGTCAAGTCGTCAAATAGCAACCTACCGGAGTAACCAGCCACAGCTGCAGATCACTTCGTGTGTTTCATGGCGCCTGAATAACTAACTAACGCAGAACACCACCACTAAGCCCCCTACGACACAAACAATGCTAGTCGCGAGCCGGCGTGATGAGCTCCTCCTCCGAGGGCCCACCACGTCCGTCCAAACGACATCCCCCATGTACTCGCCGATACCGTGACCCCCGAGGAAGCAAAACCAAGACCACAAACGGAAGACATCGAAATGAGTCACCATTAAGTCGGGCTGAAGGGCCTCAATTTTTTAGACTTTTTTATTTTTTTAAATGCTGATCGATGACAATGATATGAATAAGATGATGACTACGGATTTCCATTCGTCCTGAACTACATGTACAGGCTGTACTCTACGCTTCCTTTCATAAGATATCCCGCGTCAACCAGCCCGAAGTGTAAACAGGCACCTGCATGTGGTCAGAAAGTTGAAGCAACACTCTCAGAAACGCATCTATTATGGATGAAACTCACTGTGTGGTCCCCATCTTCCCACTGGAGTCCCATGCAAACACAACTCTGGTATGAGCCGTCGTGCAAAAGAACCCACGATGACTTCGGATGGATTCGAACCCACGACCTCCCAGCCGTCAACCCGACCTAACCACTCCCACGCGCTGGTGTGTGTCCCCTATTTTTCGTCCAGCTTTTAGGCCATCTTAAGATCCAGCACATTAGAAACAATGCCCTAATGATGCTTTAGAGTATTCCTCACATAATCACTTAATCAATAAAAAATCTAGTTTCATATGCATTGACAATGCTGGAAATCAATATCCCATATTTTGGCTTGCCCGAATCACCCTACAGAACACATTCAAGATTCTTAAATCTCCATTCCTGGATATAATATAATCCCAAGATGCTAAACATCCCAAAGAGACGGTTTGGTATGTACCATTCACCATAGTAAAAGTTTCATGGTGTGAACCTCAGTAATTAACATAAACATCGAGTCATAATTGATCCAATTTGACTGTTAAAAAATGTGAGCCAGTTTCTTTCGGGTTTCAATTATACCGCAATCTAGCAGAACATATCCTTGGATTGACATTTTCCACTCTACTGTTAGAAATATTTCCCTTCATTCGGATGAGGCGGATATTGTTAGGCGATTTTAACATTGATTTGCTCTAATGTAACAACACATGGGTCATTGTTATAATCCTTTTCAACTATTTCAGTAATCGGATAAATCCCCACAAGGCTAACACCCACATCCAAGACTCTATTGACCACATTACACCACACAAAAGCAATATTAACATGAAGTGTGTTCACCGCTGTATGTTTGTAGTATTCATTTCTCCCATATGTTTCCTTGGTCCGAAAAAAGGGTTTAAATTTTCCGAAGATGGATCACACGTTTATAAGATACAGGTGCTTACGAATGCATTACATAATAATAATTTTTTTTGTTTATTTGAAGAAATTCCATCTTTTCGCTATCATACCAATTTACCAAATCCTGATGTCCGGAAATTGTACCCTACTAATTTTAAACTTTATATGATAAACATGCACCTTGCAAACCAACGTGGGGTAAAGCGCCCTCTGTTACCATAGATCAAAAAGAGACCAGGACCTATGAATCCAAAGAATCCGACCTTTGTCTTAACGGAACGAAAAAATTTGTAAACCAAAAAATTCATGTAATTATGTAAAACGAGCAGTTATAAAGAAAAAGTACTTTTCAAGAACTTGTTTCTCTAATACCAATATCAGGCATTTAGGAATGCTATCCAATCACTGACAAACAAAAACAGCAGTAAAAATACATCACATGAAGACCTTTTCACGAGAAACGTAATGACCATTTTTGTGAATATTGCTAAAACAACAATAAAATAAGATAAGATCTGCCCAAAACACTCATACATTATTAAACGATTTCTGTTATTCAAAAGCCATAACCTTTCAGACCTTAACACCCTCTTAATGTCAGGCCATTGATGTATATAATCCCTTACCGTCTAAAAGATACATTGCGCGGGACTTTAGACGTATCCGATGGCAAATCCTAAAACTTGCACTCCAGTTATTTCTGATACACTGACCTACATCTTCAATATTATGTATATCTACAAATCCCAATTTCCCTAAATCTTTCAAAATTGCTAGGGTAAACCCAACAATAAATCAGTGACACCTTCAGATCCTTTAAGTACAGACCATTTCTTTCCTGTCGTGGTATCAAAACCTTTAGAAGATCCTTTAAGAAGATCATTTACATTTTACAAAAATAACTTTAATTCACCCTAATCAGGACTGTTTCAGATACATCACTCTGCCACACAGCACTGACAACCTATAACAAATGGCTCACAAATATCAATGAAAACAAGGTGACTGGTGTCCTTTTTAGTGACTTTGCAAAAGCATATTGATGTGAATTGACCAACTCACATGCTTCAAAAAAAGTTAATATTGTACGTAAATCTATAATGCTCTCAAATCACCTCTGTTTTTATCGAAAGAAAACAATTGTCTCAATTCATAACCCAATCTTCTATTTTGTGCCATCCAAACATGGGAACCTCAAGTTCCGTCCCAGACCCATACTTTTCTCAATAAATATTAATGATCCCCCCCTGTTCTCCCAGACGCTTTGTGATATGTTCGCACGATGACACTACTGTTCAGGCTGGTGACGCAAGCAGAAAAGTTATCTTTGTTATTTGACACAAGTTTTAACCGAGCTAACCTAAATGTCCTGGAAATTTTTTTTATTTTAAACAATTGTTCTAAACCCTCAAAACAAAACAAAGATCTTGTACCCTGCCAACAAAAACTCAAAACGTTTCTATACAGCCACCCCTTCTTCAATGTTAATAACAAATGATAAACAGTCTGTCCTCAAGTCTTAGAAAGTATTATAGAATCAACAATCTGTCCATGTCTTAACATGTACGTTACTTATGCAAGACATTTCGATAAAGATATACCCGCTGTCTCAAGATAAAGCAATTCCTAGACGGCCATTCACTAAAATATTTTTTCACGCTTAATAATCCCCTAAAATTATGCATCAACAATTTGGATTCAGCTAGTAATCATATACTCAAACCTTTGTGTAGTAGTTATAGACTTCCCTATATGATTTTGTTAAAATCGGTTACGTATCATACTCGACTATACTATCAGGATATTATACCATTAAAACGAAGCTTAAATGCAATATAGCTTTGGTTCAATGTTTAATATCTTGCGGGGTCGTGCTCCTCTTCCAATACAGAAGAAAATTAGATTTAATGAAACAACCCCATTTTCATAAATTTTTAATACCCCTCCAAGATTAGCTATGTTTAAAACCATCATCACGACTCCGCGCTTCTTGGGAACTGCATTTCAACTCTCTGATTTTCATGCAATGCATATACACGTTAAATGGACACTTCATACCCAACTAATGACGTGAATTTCCCAACTCATCTCTTTAAAAACCTAACCCCGCCCCCCCCTCTCTCTCTCTCCTCTCTCCCCCCTCTCTCTCTCCTCCTCTCCCTCTCTCATATGTCTCTCTGTCTGTCTGTCTGTCTGTCCTGTCTTCTGTCTTCTGTTCTGTCTTCCTCTCTCTCTGGCTCTCTCTCTCTCTCATTCTCTCAATCCCTTCGTCATCTCTGTTCTCTCGCTCTCTGTACGGTCTCGCTCATCTATGTTTCCAAAGTGCATCTTTCATGATTTAATTTTGTCCTTTGCCTCAGAGGGTGGCCTTTCAATGATTTATTTTTATTCTCCATAAATGGTTATAATTTTTAATTGTTGTGATAATGTTTTTTCTTATTATATATTTATCTCTTCCAAAAACCATTTTTTCATGAATTATATATGATGACCAATCCCCATTCCCACCCCCACCTGTTTCTCACTGTCTGACTGTCTTCTGTCTGTCTTCTGGCTGTACTGTCTACTCTCCTCTCATCCCTCTCTCTCTCTCTCCTCTCCTCTCACTCCATCCATCCTCTCACTCTCACTCTCTCTCTCTCTACCCCCTTCCTCTCTCTATCTCATCTCTCTCTCGCTCTCTCTCTCTTTCTCTCTCCAGCATGATTGTGTCTGTTCTTTTGGTTAACCCGTTTCTCATCTTCTATATTAGCTTTTATGTATGTTTTACTGCTATCGTAGATTAGTTTTTGCTGATGTGTTATTGCAATTTCTATAATTTTCCCTTCAATTAGGCCCGATGTAAAAACCAGGTTTTCTATCCGCTTTTTTCACTCATTAAAAAGATGCTTCTCGTTCTCTGTTTCAAGGTTGAAGAGCCGAGCCACAGGTCCAGCCTGCTTCGGAGAGAAGACGAAGAAGAACAGTGTAGCAGGTATGAGGCGGGGGAAAGGAGACTATGTATTAGATAACTGATATGTGCATAATTGTATGATTAATAAATGGATGGACGGACAAATATTAAATTATTGTAGAGATGAGAAAAAGGAAGAAAAAAGTATTTTACCTCAACTAAAAGAGAAGAGAGAGAAGAGAGTGAGAAGTAGAAGGAGATCTATGATTATCATCTGATTAACGTTGCTATGATGGGGATTCTGACTCTGCAGGATCTTTTTCATACAACTGAGAATCTACTACCATAGAATAATTTGCGGGCTCGTCATAATCACTGAACCATCTCCTATTTCTATCGCTTCTATAACGACCGTGTCGCCAGATCAGTCTCACCAACGTTCGATACTGGAATCTCCCGAACCATTGCTGCCCTGGTGCCGTTAACGATGCGTGTGACCGATGGACTTGGTATCCATGGAAACACTGAGAGACAAGACCTGGAGAGACAAGGCCTTTTTGAGAGACAAGGACTTGTTGGGAGAGGACAAGCCTTTTTGGAGGACAAGGCCTTTGTTGGGACATGCCTTTGTGGACAGACAAGCCTTTTTTTGTTGAGAGACAATGCCCTTTGTTGATAGGACAATCAGTCGAAGAACCATAGACCCTATTTGGACTGTTCCTCAGTATCATGATGCAAGCCTGCACGTTCTTGTCATTCTGCGACTCTCTCAACCAGGTGAACAAGTCGGCAAATAAACCTTGTGGCCGTCTTGGCCCATCGTACAATCAGCTGCAGCATCAACTACAACAACAACTACAACAATCAAATTCAGAATTGTGCCAATTCGGGTCACATTTTATGTTATTTCTTGTGGGAGTTTTGTCCAACAAACACATGGTTCGGCGTTAAAGTAAAACAAAACAAACAACAACTACAACAACAACTACAACAACCAACAACAACAACAACAACAAGAAAAGAATAAAAAAGAAGAAGGAGAATTTTAGCAGTCTTGTGCCTGCCTCACCCTTTGAAGAAAACTTCAGTATGGCACGTATGATAATGGTGAACAAAGACTCTAGGCATTGTTACCTGTAGGATGGTAGTGAACAAAGACTCTAGAGGTTTTTTTAACCTGTAGGATGGGCAGTGAACAAAGAGTCTCTAGAGCTTGTACCTGTGATGTATGAACAAAATCTCTAGAGGTTTGTTACCTGTAGATGTTATGAAAACAAGAGCTCTTAGTTTGTTACCTAATGTAGTGATCAAAGAGCTCAGAGAGGCCTTGTTACCGTAGATGTATGAACAAAGAGCTCTATGCTTGTTACCTGTAGATGGTATGTGACACAAAATCTACTAGGGCTTGTTACCTGTAGATGGCAAAACTAAGAGCTCTTAGATGTTACCTGTGATGGGTATGAACAAAGAGCACTAGTGCTTGTTACCGTAGAGGGTATGACATAGAGCCTCTATGGCTTGTTACCTTAGAAGTATGAACAAAGAGCTCTATCTTGTTACCTTTTATGGGAGGGAAATAAAATCTCTAAGTTTTACCTGTAGATGTATCGAACCTGAGAGCAGAGACAAGGTCGTGCTGGACGTCTGTACAGACAGTAGTCTTGGTCTGTGACGGTTGCTGTACAGACATGATCATGTCCTATATGGTCTTAGAGACAGTATCACGGTCTTTTTCCCAAAAGACACAGGAGCTTTTGTTACCATTAAAAAAGAAAGGTGACTGCTGGCCCACAAAGAAAACCCATCATAATCATGGTGAAGAAAAAGTCACACAAGAAGAACCCATCATATCATGGTGAAATAAGCAGAACAAGTCTACACAAAAAGAACCCTGCATGAATCAGGGTGAATAGAAGAACAGTCTACACAAAGAGAACCCAAACATGAGTAAGTCTTGGTGAAGAAGAAGAACACCTACAACAATGAAGAGAAGTATTCTTTATATAGGCATGGAGCCGGAAAAAAAAAGAGCTGCAGTGGTAGAGCGCCTGACTCGTAATCTTGGTGATCCTGGGGTTGCGGGTTCGAACCTCTGCCGGGGCGTTTCGGTACAGGGGGATTTTTCCCTCGGAGTTAACATTGGTTCTGACTCCGTTTCCATACAGTCCTTCGAATGAGACTATAAACCGAGGTTCCGTGTGTGAACGCATGCATAAAATCTTGCACACACGTAAAATCCCATCACCAACTTTCGGAAGAGTAGGCCAGTTTGGCGTTGGTGTGGATGACACGTTACACATAGCATGCACCCTGCGTGAGAAATGGAAAGAATGAAGGAAGTAAGGAAAATGAGTGATCGATATTGAACGATACTGAATGGATGATACGGGAAACGACTGAATGAAACGCCAGCTGGCAGCTCTTCAGTCGGCACTCCCCAGGTGGGGATCCCGTTGTGTAAAGGGGGGTTATTGAAAGCGCTTGAGCTTGGCCTCTACCGAGAATAGGGGTTAATAAGTATTTCATTATTTTATTATTATTAAAAATTAATTTATTATTATAATTTTTATTAAAAAATAACATGATGTTACCATATTTTTATTGAAGAGTGTTTTTTTGTAGTAAAGAATAACAGGTGATTCCCATATTTTTCATTGAAGAGAAGTTTCTGTAGTAAAGAATAACATGTGATTCCCATTTTTTTTCATCTGTAGAGAAGTTTCTGTAGATAAAGAATAACTGATGTTTTATTTTTATCTAAAGAGAGTATTTTAGATAAAAAATAACATGTGATTCTTATTTTTCATTAAAGAGAAGTATTCTGTAGAAAAAGAATAAATGATGTTTACTTATTTTCATCTGAAGAGAAGTTTTCTGTAGATAAAAAAATAACATGTATACTATTTTTTTCATTCTTCTCTGGTTTACCGGGGTTTCGTTTTTTGACTGTCGCAAGAAACCCGGTAAAAAAAACAAAACATGAGAGAGTAGAAACAATTTGTATGTAACAGTGAAAGAAATTTATTTTAACTATTTGCATAAAATTCTTTTTCTTTGTTCCAAAATTAATCGAGAGTTTTTTAAAATTAAAACCCAAAAACAGGCCTGGGATAATTAAAAAACAAAAAAACCTTTTTTTTTTAAAGTTACCTGTCAACCACACAAAAATAATCTTTTCCCAAAAAAAAAAGTTTTTGGTTTGAGGCCCTTGACCATTTTTTCCCCAATTTCCCCATTCCGTGACCTCTCGTGACTTAAAAAACAACCCCCGCACCTGGCGTGTTCCTTCAACACAACTAGACCCCTTTTTCATGGAAACTTACAAAAAAACCACACACTTTACCTGTCCCCTTCAACAAAACAACTTAGCCCTATTATATCGAGGAGAAAAGCCCCGAAATATATTATTTTATCTAAGAATTTTTTTTACCCCCTTTACTTTTTTTCTTTTCTCATGGCTTACCTGTGGCCTTCTTTTTTTGGGGCCAGCAGTGGCCTTTTTTTACGATTTCCAAGACACTACTTGTTTTTTTGAAAAAAAAAACTATGGGATGCGTGATGTGGAACCTTTGTGTCTCTTTTGCGCCATCGACTGTTCTTCTCTCTCTGTGTTAACTCCCCAACCTTGCTAACACTCTCAGGAGCTCTCTGTTCACCCCCTCACCATGCAGATGCACACAAACACATTCACGGAGCTCTTGTTCACGCTCACCTGCAGTGCCACTAACAATCTACGGGCTCTCGTTCACCCCCCCCCACCAGCGACTGCACCTAAACACCCCCCCGGAGCCCTGTGTTCCCCGCCCCCTGAGATGCACAGTAAAAAAATCTCACGGGCGCTTGTTCACTGCCACCATGCAGACTGAACACAAAAACCTTTCCACGGAGCTCTCTGTTTCACGCCCCCCCATGAGCCCTGCACACTAAACATCTCACGGACCCCTGGTGTTCACGCCCCCATGTATGCACACTAACACTCTCACGGACCCATGTGTTCACCCCCCCACCATGCTATGCCCCTAACATCTCCGGAGCCCTGTGTTCACCGCCCAAGCAGAGACACTAACACATTCACGGAGCCCTGTGTTCACCGCCCACCATGCAGATGCACAGTAAAATCCCGGAGCGTTTGTTCACCCCCCCACCATGCATGCAGATGCACAGTTTTTTTTCGCGGCGCAAGACTCTAAACTCCCTTTTTTGGACCCTGTCAAGCAGTTTACTTTTTCCGTCGACCACTCCCCAAAAACAACACCCAAACCACCAGGAATTTGGGCCAATTTCTGACAAAAACAAAGTAAAGACGAAGACGAAGACGACGACGAGACGAAACGGGACGCGACGACAAGAAAAAAGAACAAAAAACCCAACACTAATTATACATACTATACACAGCAAAGCATAGTATACACACAAGCACCACATGCACACACATCGTAAAGCAACACACTAGTACAATAAGAGGAGAGAGAGAGGGGAGAGAGAGGAGAGGGGGAGAGAGAGAGAGAGAGAGAGAGAGGAGACAGACAGCAGCAGACGGGGACAGCAGACGACCCACACCACACCACACACACCCACACACACAAAACCCCCCCCCCCACACACAACACACACACACCGCGAGGCGCGCGCGCACAAAAAGAAGAAGAAAAAGAAAAAACAACAACAACAACAACAAGAAAACAACAACAACAACAACAACACACACACCACACACACCACACACACACCACACCACAACCACACCCCACACCAAACACGCGCGCGCCTCCTTCCTTTTCACAAAAATGGGCAATAATCGCGGTTTAAAGTCAGTCGCCCTTGACCAGTAAAAAAAGAGGAATGATCATGGTTGGACACCAGGTTGAAAAACTCGTGAAGTGTCGTTAAAGTGCCCCCCGGAATGCGCTGCACAAAGTTAGGAAAACGCAAAGCTCCCCCAAACATCCACAGTAGCCGAGCTCTGTATTGACTTTCGGTCCAGCATAAAAACGTCATAAACTTTATACAAATCCACAGAAATCTCCCCCTAAAAATGAGAATAGGACGTTTCTTGCACGTGAGAAGACGTTATTGTTTTTGGTGGGGATGGGAGTTAAGGGAAATAACGGTGGTAAAAAGAAACAAAGCCCTCTCTCCTTCCCCCCCCTTTTAAGGACAACATTCATTTTGTGGGGAGATACAGTGGTTTTTAAGGAAAAAAGTGGTTAAGACATTTGGGTTTACTTTTGCTGTTTGTCTCTTTTTTTTTTTTTTTTTTGTGTCAAAGTTTCACACTTTGCTCTTTCGTCTTTTTTTCTTTTGTGCCTTGTTTCACATTTTGCTTTTTTTGTTTTTCTTCTTTTGTGTTTGTGTTAAGTCGCGCGTTCCCTGAACCCTGTAAAATCTCTTTCATATTGGTGCCTGAAAAAAGCGCGTTCCCGCTGTGTGTTGGCATCTCCGGGCTGGGAACATCCAAGCCTGGTTTTTTAAAAATTTTGGCTGACCTTTTTCTTTTTTGCAGCGACAGTCACAGAGGGGCAAAAATGGTTAAAGAGTTTTAAAAAAAGCTTGGGGGGAGGGAGGGTGGAGGTGGGTAATGGGATGGTGGTAGGAAGGGAAGGGTGTGGGGGCTTAAAAAAAGCGATCCCCAACGGGGTCTGTGACAAATTTTATTAGTCATTACATACACAGACCAGAGAACGGCACACATACACAGACAAAGACGCAGACAGAATGACATGCACGCACACCACACACACACACACCACACACAACACCCCAACACAACCACCCACACACACACACGCACGCACGCACGCACGCACGACGCACGCACGCACCCCCGCACGCACACACACACACACACCCACACACACACAACTATTATATTTCAGAACCCTTTTGTGGCCCAACGTCTGATTGGTGGTGTGTGGTGGGGGTGGTGGTGTGGTGGTGTGTGGTGTGGGTTGTGGGGTGGGGTTGTGTGTGGTGTGTGGTTTGTGTGGGTGTGTGTGGTGGTGGGGTTTTTGGTGTGTGGTGTGTGGTGTGTGTGGGTGTGGTGTGTGGGTGTGGGTGTGTGGTGTGTGGTGTGTGGTTTTGGGGTTTGTTGTGGTGTGGGGTGTGTGTGGGTGTGGTGTGGTGGGGGTTTTTGGTGTGGGGTGTGGTGTGTGGTGTGTGGTGTGTGGGGTGTGTGGTGTGTGGGTGTGCTGAGGAGGCCGGGCGGCAGACTGAACACGGCATGACCTAAAGCCGTGCGGGGTTTCTGCTGCGAAGGGCCTGATGGCACCTGATAGAACAAGGTCCGGGGGATTTTTGGGCCCGGGATAGCGACGTAAAAACTAGATTTCGTTGGTGTGGTGCGTGCGTGGTGCGTGGTGCGCGCGCGCGTTTGGGGTGGTGTGTGTGTGTGGGGGTTGTGTGTGTATGGTTTTGGTGTGTGTGGTGTGTGTTGTGTGTTGTGTGTGTTTTGGCATTCACCGAAAGCGATACTAACAAACGTATTGATATTGTAAGAAACGGGATGAGTGAAAAGTAAAGACAAAAATTTGTCAAGTCATCGTCCTTCCCGTTTAAAAATCTCTCAATCCGAACCGACAAAAGTTTTCTGTAAGGGCCCGAAATCAAAAACAAAATTCTGTTCTAACCATGTATGGTATACCATTTTTTTCAAATTTCCCGGAGGCCAATACGTTCGTTCTTGATCGGTCCCTTTTATTGGCGGAAATTCGAATTCCTTTGGGGCGGACGCGAAAGAAGTTTTTTGAAACCTAACGGCAGTAAAGTAGACTTTAATGGCCAGAAAAGTTGATAAGTTCACAGTATCGAGAGGTTCACCAGATGAAGGCGATGTATAAACCTGGCCCCACTAGAGGTTTTCAAAATGACGGGGAATGTTAATCCTGGCCCCATAGCAGGTTGAAAGTGAAGGCGAATGTGTAAAAAAACCCGGCCCCCCTAGCAGGTTTAAAGTCACGGCGAATGTATATCCCGGCCCCACTGCAGGTTGACAAAATGAAGGCGAATTATAATCCCCGGCCCCCCTAGCAGGTTTACAAAAGACGGGAAAGTATAACTGGCCCCACTAACGGGTTAAAAAAGATGACGGGAATGTAATCTGGCCCCCCTAGCAGGTGACAAGATGACGGCGAAATTTTATCCCGGCCCACTAGCGGTTTACAAGATGAAGGCGAATGTTTAAACCCCGGCCCCCTGCAGGTTGACAAGATGAAAAGGGGAATGTATAATCCTGGCCCCCTAGCAGGTTGACAAGATGACGGGAATGTATAAACTGGCCCCCCTGCAGGTTGAAAGATGACGACAATGTTTAATCCTGCCCCCATTAGCAGGTTGACAAATGACGGCGAATGTATAATCCGGGCCCCACTAGCAGGTTGACAAGATGAAGGCGATGATAATCCCGGCCCCCCTAGCAGGTTGACAAGATGACGGCGAAAAGTTTTATCTGGCCCACTGAGGTTTACAAGAGGGCGGCGAAAGTATAATCTTTGGCCCCACTAGCAGGTTGACAAAATGACGGCGAAGTATAATCCTGGCCCCCTAGAGGTTGACCAGATGAAGGCGAATGTAAATCCTGGCCCCACTGCAGGTTGACAAGATGACGGCGAATGTAAAAACCTGGCCCCACTAGCAGGTTTACAAGAGAAGGCGAATTTTTAAAACCTGCCCACTAGCAGGTTTACAAGATGCGGCGAATGTATAATCCCGGCCCCCGAGGTTGAAAAGATGACGGCGGAAAAGTATAATCCTGGCCCCACTAGCAGGTTGAAAGATGAAGGGAAAAGTTAATCCTGGCCCCCCCTAGAGGTTGACAAGATGAAGGCGAAGTATAAACCCGGCCCCCCTAGCGGTTGACAAGAGCGGCGAAAAGTATAAACCCGGCCCCACTGAGGTTGACAAGATGACGGCGAATGTTAATCCTGGCCCCACTTTCAGGTTGACACGTGACGGCGAATGTATAAACCTGCCCCCATTAGCGGTTTACAAAATGACGGGAATGTATAAAACCCGGCCCACTAGCAGGTTGACAAGAGGGGGGGCGAATGTATAAACCCGGCCCCCTAGAGGTTGACAAGATCCCGGCGAAGTATAATCCGGCCCACTAGCAGGTTGAAGTTGAGGCGAATGTTAATCTTGGCCCCCCTAGCAGGTTGCAAAATGACGGCGAATGTATAACCCGGCCCATAGAGGTTCACGATGACGGCGAAAGTATAATCCTGGCCCACTAGCAGGTTGACAAGATGCGGCGAATGTATAATACTGGCCCTAGCAGGTTTACAAGTGCGGCGAATGTATAACCTGGCCATAGCGGTTTTTTAAGATGACGGCGAATGTATATTGGCCCACTAGCAGGTTGACAAGTGAAGGGAAAGTATAATCCCGGCCCCCCCTAGCAGGTTGACAAGTGACGGGAATGTATAAACCCGGCCCCCAAATAGAGGTTGACAAGTGAAGGCGAATGTATAATCCTGGCCCCACAGCAGGTTGACAAGAGCGGGAAGTTAAACCTGGCCCACTAGCAGGTTGACAAGATGCGGGGAATGTTAAACCGGCCCCCCCTAGAGTTGACAAGTGACGGCGAATGTATAATTGGCCCCACTAGAGGTTGCAAGTGAAGGGAATGTATAATCCTGGGCCCCCCTGCAGGGTTTAAAATGACGACGAATGTATAATCCTGCCCCCCTAGCAGGTTGAAAAATGACGGCGAATGTTAATCCCGGCCCCCCCTAGCAGGGGTTTCAAGGACGGCGAATGTTAATCCTGGCCCCCTAGCAGGTTGACAAGATGCGGGAATGTATAATCCCGGCCCCACTAGCGGTTGACAAGATGACGGCGAAAGTATAACTGGCCCATAGCAGGTTACAAAATGCGGCGAATGTTAAACCCGGCCCTACTACAGGTTGACAATGAAAGGGAGTAATCCTGGCCCCACTATATTTTTTTATTCCAAAAACCAAATATTCCCCCCCACAACCCAAATAATATAATTCTATAGCAGTTGACAAGATGACGGGAAGTTAATCTGGCCCCCCTGCAGGTTTACAAAATAGGGATTATAATCCTGGCCCCTAGAGGGTTTACAAATGACGGGATGTTAAACCCGGCCCACTAGAGGTTACAAGTGAAGGCAATTATAATCCCGGCCCCCCATAGCAGGTTTAAAAATGACGGCGAATGTATAATCCTGCCCCCCTGCGGTTAAAAAATGAAGGCGAAGTATAAAACTTTGGGCCCACTACAGGTTGACAAGATGACGGCAAAAGTTAACCGGGCCCCCCAGCAGGTTGACAAGATGAAGGCGAATGATAAACTGGCCCCACTGAGGTTGACAAGATGACGGCAATGTATAAACCTGGCCCCCTTTTGCAGGTTGACAAGATAAGGGAATGTATAATCCTGGCCCCCCTAGCAGTTGACAAGATGACGGCGTGTATAATCCTGGCCCCCCTGAGGTTTACAGATGAGGGGAATGTATAATCCCGGCCCCACTAGCAGGTTTTACAAGATGACGGGAATGTAAATCCCGGCCCATAGCGGTTGACAAAAATGACGGGGAAAGTATAAAACCTGCCCCCCATAGAGGTTGACAAGATGACGGCGAGTAAATTGGCCCACTAGAGGTTGACAGTTTACGCGAATGTATAATCCTGGCCCCCCCAGCAGGTTGAAGTGACGGGGGAAGTTAACCTGGGGCCCCCCTAGCAAGTTGACAAGATGCGGGGAAGTTTAATCTTGGGCCCCCCTGCAGGTTGACAGATGACGGCGAAAGTAATCCTGGCCCCCCTAGAGGTTGACAAGATGAAGCGAATTAAAATCCCGGGCCCACTAGCAGGTTGACAAGATGCGGGAATGTAAATCCCGGCCCCCCTAGCAAATGACAAGATGAAGGCGAATGTAAATCCCCGGCCCATAGCAGGTTTTACAAGATGACGGCGTGTATAATCCCGGCCACAGCAGTTGACAAGATGAGGCGAAGTATAATCCCGGCCCACTAGCAGGTTTTCAAGATGAAGGCGAATGTATAATCCTGGCCCCACTTGAGGTTTACAAGATGAAGGCGATGTATAATCCCGGCCCCACTAGCAGGTTTACAAGATGAGGGAATGTATAATCCTGGCCCCACTAGCAGGTTTACAAGATGAAGGCGAAGTTTAATCCCGGCCCCCCCTAGAGGGTTTACAAAAGACGGCGAATGTATAATCCCGCCCACTAGAGGTTGACAAGAGAGGCGAAAGTATAATCCCGGCCCATAGCAGGTTGACAAAAATGACGGGAAGTATAATCCTGGCCCCACTAGCAGGTTGACAAGATGCGGCGAATGTATAATCTGGCCCCCCCTAGAGGTTTACAGATGAGGCGAAAGTTAAACCGGCCCCATAGAGGTTTCAAGTGACGGCGAATGTTAATCTGGCCCCATAGCAGGTGACAAGATGACGGGGAATGTTAATCCGGGGGCCACTGCAGGTTGACAAGATGCGGGAATGATAATCTGGCCCCCTAGAGGTGACAAGATGACGGCGAATGTATAAACCCGGCCCACTGCAGGTTTACAAGATGAGGCGAAATGTATATCCTGGCCCCCAGAGGTTGACAAGTGACGGCAAGTTAATCCTGGCCCACGGGAGGTTGACAAGTGAGGCGAATGTATAATCCTGGCCCCACTAGCAGGTTGACAAAATGACGGGGAAGTTTTAAACTGGCCCACTAGCAGGTTGACAAGATGAAAGGGGAATGTATAAAACTGGCCCCCCCTAGCAGGTTGACAAGATGACGGCGAATGATAATCCTGGCCCCATAGCAGGTTGACAAGTGAAGGGCGAAAGTTAATCCCGGCCCCCCTAGCGGGTTACAGTGACGGGAATGTATAAACCTGGCCCCCCTAGCAGGTTGACAAAAATGAGGCGAAGTTAATCTGGCCCCACAGAGGTTGACAAGATGACGGCGAATGTATAATCTGGCCCAACCCGGGTTTCAAGAAGAGGCAATGTATAAACCCGGCCCCCCCCCAGCAGGTTGACAAGTGACGGCGAATGTTAATCCGGCCCATAGCAGGTTGACAAGATGAGGCCGAATGTAAATCCTGGCCCCACTGCAGGTTTAAAGAGCGGGAAAGTATAATCCCGGCCCCCCCTAGCGGTTTACAAAATGAGGCAAAAAGTTAATCCTGGCCCCCCCTAGCAGGGTTGCAAAAATGACGGCGAATGTATAATCCCGGCCCCCCCCAGAGGTTTCAAGATGGGCGAATGTATAATCTGGCCCCCCTGCAGGGTTTACAAAATGAGGGAATGTATAACCCGGCCCCACTAGCAGGTGACAAGATGACGGCCCCAAAGTATAATCCTGGCCCCACTAGAGGTTTTAAAGATGAAGGCGAATGTATAATCCTGGCCCCCCTGAGGTTGACAAAATGACGGCGAATGTATAATCTGGCCCCCCCAGCAGGTTGGGCAAGATGGGGTGTTTCCTGGCCCCGCAGTTTGGGCGAAGGGTGTTAAACCCCCACACACAACCCCAAAAAAAACCCCCCCCCACAAAAAACAAAAACCAAAAACCACCCCACTAACCAAAAAGGGGAAAGATTGTGTGTGTGTGTGGTGGGGTGGGTGGTTTGTGCCCCCCCACCAAAAAACACACCCCACACCACACACACACACAAACCCCGAAGAGAGGGGAGGAAAAGAGGGGGGGGGTGTGTGTGTGGGTTGTGGCGCGCGCCGCGCGCAGCAATGTGTTTGTGTATCCCCCCCCACACACACCCCCACCACACAACACACACAAAAAGGAGGGGAGGGGAGAGAGAGGTTGTGTTTGTGTTTTGTTTTCCCCCGGTGAAGTTTTGGGAAAACCACACACCCCCCAACACACACAAACACAACAACACAACCAAAGAAAAAAATGAAAGAAAATTATAAAGATTGAGATTTGGGGGGTTTTAAAACAAAAAGGAAAACTTACAAGCCAAACAAAAAAACTACAAAGAAATCAAATAAAGGGGAAAATTAAAAGGGGAAAAAAAATGGGTTTAAAAGGGGGGGGGGGATGAGATTTTGGGAGGTTTTTTTAAAACAAAAGGATTCCAAAAAAAACAAACAAAACAAAAAATACAAAATAAAAGTTTTTTTAAAGTTTTGGGGGAAAGGAAGTTTAAGGGAGGGGAAGGGTTGACTATGGCGGTAAAAGGTTTTTTGATAGTCTCTGGGGAGGGAAGAAGGAATTTTCGTCGAGCAAAAAGCTGTTCGATTTGTAAAAAGGGGGGCCAAATTTTGATATAACAGGGGGGAAGTATCTGCAAGTTTGTAAAAAAATTTTAAAAAATTT
>JAFLJL010018434.1:50194-72694 GCA_018398815.1 Conus ventricosus | reverse complement strand
CCCGTTATTCCCCTTTTTCCCCCTATCCCCACCAAAAAACAAAAACCTTTCATTCGTGCAAAAAAACGATGCTTTCCCATTTTTTAGGGGGTAGTTTTGGGGATGTTGTAAATTTTTGAGACGTTTTTATCTGGACCGAAAGTCAATACAGAGCTGCGTCTACTGTGTGTATGTCGGGAACTTTTTCGTTTCCTAAATTAGTCACGCTTTCCGGGGTGACTTTAACGACGACTTTCACGATTTTTTGCAACGCTGGGGCCAACCCGTGATCATTCCTTTTTTTTATGGTCAAGGGTTTGTGACTTATCCGCGATTATTTTGCCCATTTTATATTGAAAAGGAGGGGGCGGCCCTGTTTGTGTGTGTGTGTGTGGTGTGTGGGGGGGGGTGTGGTTGGTTTTTGTTGTGTTTTTGTTTTGTTTTTTTTTCTTTTTGTTTTTTTGGTTTTCTTCTTTTTCTTTTTTGGCGGCGCGCGCCCTGTGTGTTTTTGGTTGTGTTTTGTGTGGGTTTGTTTGTTGGTGTGTGGGTGGTCTGTCTGTCTGTCGTCGTCTGCGTCTTCTCTCTCTCTCTCTCTCCTCTTCCTTTTCCTCTTCTCTCTTCTCTCTCTCTTCGGATTTTACTTGTGTTGTGCTTTACGTAGGTGTGCATGGTGTGCTTTGTGGGGATTTATCTTGTGCTTTGTATATGTAGTTTTTTATGTGTTGTGGTTTGTTGTTTTTTCTTTTCTTCGTCGTCGTCGTCGTCCTTGTCGTCGCGTCGTGTTTCGCTCGTCTTTCTTCTTTTTTCGAAATTGTCCCCAATTCTGGTGGTTTTGGGGGTTTGTGTTTGTTGGGGGGTTTCGACGGGGAAAAGAAAGCTGGCAGGCTCTCAGAAAAGAAGTTTTAAATCTTCGCCTGCTAAAAAAAATGGCATCGCCCTGGGGTGGGCGGGGAAAGAACCTCCGGGGGAAATTTTACTGTGCATCTGCTGGTGGGGGGTGAACACAGGGGCCGGGAAAGTTTAGTGTGCGTCTCATGGTGGGGGGGGAACAAGGGGTCCGGAGTGTGTTAGTGTGCGTATGCATGGGGGCGGGGAACAATGGGCCCCTGAGATTTTTTGGGCATACATGGTGGGGGGGTAACCGGGGCCTTGGGTGTTTTGTGTCTCTGCATGGTGGGGGGTAACAAAAGCCCCGGGGAAATTTTTATGTCGTTGCATTGGGGAGTCAAGCGTCCCGGGGAATGTTTATGTGCAGTCTGCATGGTGGGCGGTGAACACAGGGCTCCGGAGATGTGTTAGTGTGCAGTCTGCATGGTGGGCGGTGAACAGAGAGCTCCGTGAGATGTGTTAGTGTGCAGTCTGCATGGTGAGCGGTGAACAGAGAGCTCCGTGAGATGTGTTAGTGTGCAGTCTGCATGGTGAGCGGTGAACAGAGAGCTCCGTGAGATGGTGTTAGCAGTAGGGTGGGTAGTTGAAGCACAGAGAGAGAAGATCAGTCGATGGCGCAATAGAGACAGCAAGGTTCCACATCAACGCATGCCTCATAGTGTGTTTTTTCAAAGAAACAAGTAGTGTCTTGTGAAATCGTAAAATGAAGGCCACTGCTGGTCCATAAACAAGAAGCCATCAGGTAAGCCATGATGAAAAAGAAATAAAGTAAAGGGATAAAAAAAATTCTTTAGATAAGAATAATATGATTTCGGGGACTTTCTCTCTCGATATAATAGGGCTATAGTTGTTTTTGTTGAGAGGGGCACAGGTTACAGTGTGGTGGTTTGTTTTGTAAGTTTCCATAAATAGGGCTCTAGTTGTGTTGAAGGAACACAGGCACAGTGTGCGGTTTGTTTTGTAAGTCGACGAGAGGTCACGGGAATGGAAGTGGGGGAAAGAATGGTCATAGGTCTCTCAGAACCAAAAACTTGTTTATGGAAACGATTATTTTGTGTGTGTGTGGCACAGTGTGAACTTTGAAAGAAAAAAAGGTTTGTTTGTTTGTTAATTAGTCCCTGAGGACCTGTTGATGTATCTAATTTGAAAAGATCTCTCTGATTAATTTTGTGAACAAAGTAAAAAGAATTTGTATGCAAATAGTGTAAACTAAATTTCTTTACACTGTTTACATACAAATTGTTTCTACTCTCTCATTTTTGTTTTTTTTCTGACCGGGTTGCTTGTCGACAGTGCAAAGCGGACCCAGGTAAACCATGATGAAGAAGATGAAAAATATAGTAATCATCATGTTATTCTTTATCTACAGAATACTTCTTCAGATAAAAATATAGTAATCATCATGTTATTCTTTATCTACAGAATACTTCTCTTCAGATGAAAAATATAGTAATCATCATGTTATTCTTTATCTACAGAATACTTCTCTTCAGATGAAAAATATAGTAATCATCATGTTATTCTTTATCTACAGAATTACTTCTCTACAGATGAAAAATATGGTAATCATCATGTTATTCTTTATCTACAGAATACTTCTCTTCAGATGAAAAATATGGTAATCATCATGTTATTCTTTATCTACAGAATACATCTCTTCAATGAAAAATATGGTAATCATCATGTTATTCTTTAATAATAATTATAATAATAATAATATTAATAATAATAATAATAATGAATACTTATATAACGCCTATTCTCGGCTAGAGGCCAAGCTCTAAGCGCTTTACAATCAACACTCGTTTACACAACGGGATGCCTACCTGGGTAGTGCCGACTGAAGAGCTGCCAGCTGGCGTTTCATTCAGTCGTTCCCGTATCATCCATTCAGTATCGTTCAATATCGATCACTCATTTTCCTTACTTCCTTCATTCTTTCCATTTCTCACGCAGGGTGCATGCTATGTGTAACGTGTCATCCACACAACGGCCAAACTGGCCTACTCTTCCGAAAGTTGGTGATGGGATTTTACGTGTGTGCAAGATTTTATGCATGCGTTCACACACGGAACCTCGGTTTATAGTCTCATTCGAAGGACTGTATGGGAAACGGAGTCAGAACCAATGTTAACCCCGAGGGAAAAATCCCCCTGTACCGAAACGCCCCGGCAGAGGTTCGAACCCGCAACCCCAGGATCACCAAGATTACGAGTCAGGCGCTCTACCAACTGAGCTATTCCGGCTCCCCAGCTATCTAAAGAATACTTCTCTTCCTTGTGTAGACTGTTCTTCTTCTTAAACCATGACTTACCTGATGGGTTCTTCTTTGTGTAGACTGTTCTTCTTCTTCACCATGATTTAACTGATGGGTTCTTCTTTGTGTAGACTGTTCTTCTTCTCACCATGACTTACCTGATGGGTTCTTCCTTGTGTAGACTCTTCTTCTTCACCATGACTTACCTGATGGGTTCTTCTTTGTGGGCCAGCAGTCACCTTCATTTATAATGTCACAACACAGCTCCTGTGTCTTTGGAAAAGACCGTGACTCACTGTCTCTACAGCACCATCATAGACCATGACTCACTGTCTGTACAGCACCGTCACAGACCATGACTCACTGTCTGTACAGCACCGTCCAGCGACCTTTTCTCTCTCTCTCACGGCTTCAGCTACCATCCTACAGGTAACAAACCTCTAGAGCTCTTTGTTCACTACCATCCTACAGGTAACAAGCCTCTAGAGCTCTTTGTTCACTACCATCCTACAGGTAACAAGCCTCTAGAGCTCTTTGTTCACTACCATCCTACAGGTAACAAGCCTCTAGAGCTCTTTGTTCACTACCATCCTACAGGGAACAAACTCTAGAGCTCTTTGTTCACTGCCATCCTACAGGTAACAAGCCCCTAGAGCTCTTTGTTCACTACCATCCTACAGGTAACAAGCCCTAGAGCTCTTTGTTCACTACCATCCTACCGGTAACAAGCCTCTAGAGCTCTTTGTTCACTACCATCCTACAGGTAACAAACCTCTAGAGCTCTTTGTTCACTACCATCCTACAGGTAACAAACCTCTAGAGCTCTTTGTTCACTACCATCCTACAGGTAACAAGCCTCTAGAGCTCTTTGTTCACTGCCATCCTACAGGTAAAAAAACCTCTAGAGCTCTTTGTTCACTACCATCCTACAGGTAACAAGCCTCTAGAGCTCTTTGTTCACCCATTATCATACATGCATACTGCAACGCTTTTCTTCAACAGGTGAGCGCAGGCACAAGACTCTAAAATTCTTCCTTCTTCTTTTTTATTCTTTTTCTTTGTTGTTGTTGTTGTTGTTGTTGTTGTGTGTTGTTGTTGTTGTTGTTGTTGTTGTTTTGTTTTACCTTTACAAGCGATCCAAGTGTTCTGTTGACAAACTCCCACAAGAAATAAACATAAAAGGCCACCAAGAACTTGGGCACAATTCCTGACATTGTTGTTGTAGTTGTTGTTGTAGTTGTTGCTGCTGCTGATTGTCACGATGGGCCAAGACGGCACACAAGGTTTATTTGCCGACTTGCTCTCAACACATGGTGAAGAGAGTCGAGAACTCGACAAGAACGTGCAGCTTGCATCATGTACTGCAGGCAAACTGTCCCAAATAGGGTCTCTGGTTCTTCGCCCTTGATTCCCTCCAACAAAGGCCTTGTCTCTCCAACAAAGGCCTTGTCTGTCCAACAAAGGCCTTGTCTCCAAACAAAGGCCTTGTCTCTCCAAAAAAGGCCTTGTCTCTCCAACAAAGGCCTTGTCTCTCCAACAAAGGCCTTGTCTCTCCAGGTCTTGTCTCTCCAGTGTTCTCCAGGATTACCAGTCCATCGGTCAAACGCATCGTTAACGGCAGGCAGCCACTGGTTCGGAGATTCCATTATCAAAAGTCTGGTGAGACCTGATCCTGGAAGACAACGGTCGTTATCAGAAGCGCATAGAACTAGGAGATGGTTCAGTGATTTTGAAGACGCCGCAAAATTATGTCTAGGTTGTAGATCTCCTCTGTTGTACTGAAAAAGATCCTGCTGTGCCTCTGAATAATAAACGATCCTTGCAACGTTTATCACGAGACTTATATAGACTCTCCTTCTCTCTCTCTCTCTCTCTCTCTCTCTCTCTCTCTCTCTCTCTGTGTGTTTTCTCTCTCTCTCTCTCTCTCTCTCTCTCTCTCCTCTCTCTCTCTTCCATTATTTTACTTATTTTGTCCGTCCATCCCCCTTTTTTTCTAACTCCATTACAACTCCTATGCACAAATCCTGTTATCTAATAACACTCCCGTCTCCTTTCCCCCGCCCTCCTACCCTGCTACACCTTGTTCTTCTTCCGTCTCTCTCCTCCCCGAACAAGCTGGCCCGTGTTGGCCTCGGCTCTTCAAACCTTGACACAGAGAACGAACGAACGAATCTTTTTTAATGAGGGAAAAAAGCGGAATAAGCACAAACATGGCTTTTTTACATCCGGCCCTCAATGAAGGGAAATATATAGAAAATGCAATAACAACATCAGCAAAACTAATCTAGAATAGAAAAAAACATACCTAAACGCTAAATATAGAAAGAAGAAACGGTTAACCCAAAGAACAAGAACACAAATCCAATGCCTGGAAGAGAGAAAGAAGAGAAGAGAGAGAGAGAGAGAGAGGAGAGAGAGAGAGAGAGCTCGAGTATAGAGAGCGAGAGATGAGAGAGAGAGAGAGGAGATAGAGAGAAAGACAGACAGACAGAACTAGACAGACATACAGACAGACCGACAGAGAGAAACAGGTGGGTGGTGCGAGGGGAGGGGTCATCATATATAATACATGAAAAAATGGATCTTGTGAAGAGATAAAAATAAAAAGAAACATTATCAGCACAATAAAATTATAACACATTTCTGGAGAAAAAAAATCATTGAACAGGCACCGCCAGTCCTGTAGGCAAAGAATATTTTTGGAATATGACAAGCAGCACCTTGGAACACAAGATGATAGAGACCCAGTACAGAGAGAGAGAGAAAAGAGAGAGAGAGAGAGAGAGAAGGAGAGAGAGAGAGGGGAGGAGAGGTGAAGACAGACAGACAGACAGACAGACAGACAGACAGACAGACAGACAGACAGAGAGACAGAGAGAGAGAGAGAGAGAGAGAGAGAGAGAGGGAGAGGAGAGAGAGGGGGGGGGTTAAGAGCATGAGTTGGAAAATTCAGTCATTAGATGGGTATGAAAGTGCCCTTTAAAGCTGTAATGCAGGCAAGAACATCAAGAGACGGTGAAATCAGTTCACAAGAAGCCGCCGGAGTATTGAAGACTGGTTTTAAACATATCTATTCTTGACGGGGTATTCAATTTTATGAAAATGGCGATTTTCATTAAATCTAAATTCCTCTGTAATTGAAGTGGGAGCACGACCCGAAAGAATCTTAAACAAGAACAAAGCTTTATTGTATTTAGTCTTCAATTTAAATGGTAAAATATCCAGATACTGTATAGTCATAGTATGATAACGTAACCGATTTTAACAAACTAATTTCAGGGAACGTCTATAAAGACTAAACAAAGGTTGTGAGAGTATATGATTACTAGCTGAATCCCCAATTGTTTGATGCATAATTTGATTATGGGATTCATATAAAGCGTGAAAAAAATATTTTACGTGAATGCATTCTCTGAAATCTTTATCTTGGACAAGCAGGTAATCTTTTTCGAACGTCCTTGCATACAGACCGTAGCATGTACAACCATGACAGATTGATGTCTATAACTACTCCTAAGGACTTTATGACAGACTGTTTTTCTTCAATAGTTATACATTGATAGAAAGGGGTGCCGCTCGTATAAGAAAAAGTTTTTGACGTTTTTTGGTCTTGTGGTTATGTCATATGTTTGGTTTTGCACAGGGTTTTAGACACATAAGGTTAATTCAGACCATTCGTTAGCTGGTTACTACTCTGCTGTAATACATAGATACTTTTTCTGCTTTGTCGATCACACGCAAGAACAGTGTTTCCCCCATCGCGAAACATATCACAAAAGCGCTTGGGAGAAACAGGGGGAGATCATACTATATATAGAGAAAAGGTATGGGTCCTGGACGGAGCCTTGAGACACCAAGATTGAGAGGCCCAAAATAGAAGATTGGCGTTATGAATTGAGACAATTTGTATTCTGTCGCTTAAAAACGAAGAGATGAGATCTAGATCAATACTAGACAAACAGTACATTTTAAAAACTTTATTAGAAGCAAGTGTGTGGTCAATTACATCAAAAGCTTTTGCACAGTCAATAAAAAGGACACCAACACCTTGTTTACATAGATATTAGGAGCCATTTGTCTACTAGGTTGGTCAGTGCTGTGTGGCAGAGTGGATGTTTCCTGAAACCAGACTGATTAGGTGAATAAGTTAAATTTGGTCAAATGGTTAAGATGCATCTCTTAAATGATCCTTCTCAAAGTTTGATACACAGACAGGATAGAAATTGCTCTGTAAATTACAAGGATCTGAGGTGTCACCTGATTTATAGATGGGTCTTAACCCCTAGCAATTTGAAAGATTTAGGAAATTTGGTTTTTAGATATACATAAATTGAAGATGTAGGTCATGTATCAGAAATAACTGGACTGCAAGTTTTAGGAATTTGCCATCGATACCGTCAAAGCCCACGAGCATCAAGTAACTTTTAGACGATCAGGGCATTGATATACATCATGGTCTGACATTAAGGGGATGTCGAAGTCTGAGATATGGCTTTTGAATCACAGAAAACGTTAATAATGTAAGAGTGTTTTGGGCAAAAGAGTCTAACGGATATTATGTTGTTTAGCAATAGTACAAACTGGACACAATAGTATTCTCGTACACAAACAGTCTTCATGTGATGTATTTTTACTGATGTTATTGTTTGTCAGCTGATTGATATCATTCCAATTGCTCTGCTTATTGTTATTAGAAGAAACAAGTTCTTGAAAGTACTTTTTTTCCTTAAACTGCACGTTTTACATAATTAACATGATTTCTTTGTTAACAAATTCTTCCTTCGTTCCCGTAACAAAAGGAGATCTCTTTTGTTCATAGCGTCCTGTACATTATCTTTTTGATACCATGGTAAACAGATGCTGCTTCTAACGCGCTTGTTTTTAAAGGAGCACATGTTTATCAAAAATATTTATAAATTTGTGGTACCAAACTCTCAGGCTTCATCAGGGAATTGTTAAATGTAGACTAACTAGAAAAGATGTGAATTTGCTCACATCAAAACAAAAAAATAATTTTTATCAAAATTCCGTAAGCAACCTGTATCTTAAAAACGAGTGACCATTCCTTCGAATTTTACGACCCCTTTTTTCGACCAAGTGAAACATACTGGAAATGAACACAACAACCATAAGAGCGGTGAAACACTTCTGTTTATATTGCTTTTTGTCGTGTGTAAATGGGACAATAAGAGTTTTGGATGTGGGTGTTGCCCTTGTGGCTTTATCGATTAACTGAACAGTTGAAAAGATCATAACAATGAACCCAAGTGTTTGTTACAATTTAGCTAATCAATGTTAAAATCGCCTAACAATATCAGCTCATCCGAAAGCACGGAAATAACTCTAACAGTAGAGTGAAATTGTCAATCAACTGACAGGTTCTGCTGGATAGCGGTATATGAAACCCAGATGAACTGGCTCACATAATTATTAAAGGTCAACTTGGAACCATATTGACTCTGATGTTATGATAATTATGAGGTTCAACACATTAAACTTTTATACTATTATGGGAATGACACTACAACCCGTCCTCTTTGGATGTTAGCATCTTTGGCGGATTATATTATATCCAGGAATTGGAGATTTCAGAATCTAGAATGTGTTCTGTAAGGCGTAAATCGGCAAAGCCAAAAATATGGAAATGCATACCAGCATTTGTCAAAGCATAATGTAACATCAGATATATTTATTGAATAAAGTGATTTATGTTGAAGGACACCCACTCTAAAAGCCAACTATAGACGGCCAAGGTTTCTAAGTGTCAGGCACCTTAAATCGGCTAAACAGACGAAAGAAATAGGGGACACACACCACCGCCGGGCCGAAGTGTTAGCGTCGCGACATCCCGGCTGGAGGTCGTGTTTCGAATCCCATCAGAGTCATGTGGGTTTTTCTGCCCGACCGGCTCCTACCCAGAGTTGAGTTTGCTGCGGACTCCATTGGGAAGACTGGGACCACACAGTCAGTTTCATCCACATAATAGATGCGTTTTCTGAGAGTGTTGCTCAATTTCCTGACCAACCTGCAGGTGCCCTGTACCTCTCGTGGCCTGGATTACAGCCGGGATATTTATAAGGAACGAGAGTACAGCCAGTCATGTATGTCTCAGACCGAAATGGAAATCCGTAGCATCATCTTATCATCCTCATTGTCAACGATCAGCAATTAAAAAAAAAAAAAAAAAGTCTCAAATTCTGTGGCCTTCATGCCCCTGCTCACATGGTGACCTCAATTTCGATTTCCTCATCCAAGTTTGTGTCCTTGTTAGCTTCCGTCGGGGTCACCGTATCGGCGAGTCATGGGGCTGTCGTGGACGGACGTGGAGGCGCCCTCCGAGGGAGAGTCTCACTCACGCCGGCTTCCGCACTAAGCAATTGTTGTCGTCAGTAGGGGCTTAGTAGGGGGTGTCCTGCGTATTTTTAGATCATACAGGCGCCACTGAACACCACCGAAGTGACTCGGCAGCAGTGCAGTGTCCCTCCGGTGGGTGCCTATTGACGACTTGACATTGACTGCTCCTTGTGGATTGCCGGTGCCGGGGGCTGCGGCGGGGCCGACCGGGCTGTGGCTGTGGACGGGGTTTTGGAATGAGCGGCGTGGGTGCACTGTCTCTGACGTGGCGCAAGGTTGAGACAGCAAAAAAAAAAAAAAAAAAAAAAAAAAAAAAAAAAAAAAAAAAAAAGGGGATACACAATATAAACGTGGGGAGGACGGAAGAAGGGTAAGTAGTGACTAATGAAAAAGGGGAGGGGGGGGAAAAAAGCCCTAAGCAAAAAAAAAAAAAACCCCCAAAACAAACAACAACAAAAACCCCGACAGCTACAACAACAACAAAGAAAACAGCAAGGCTGTTTAACAAACAGTAATACAAGCTTATGAATAACAATGGAAGAAACTTTGGTCACAAGCACACAAGTAATGCTTGTTTTTACAAAAACTAGCAACTTATACTTGAGTCGGTTTTACAAAATTAACGAGAAAATATTATCATTTCCAAGATCCAGAAAACGTGAGGCGTTAACGTGCACATTACATAAATAAATTTTTTCATATGCACATAAGCAAACATTCACAAACCAAAAATATATAAACAGAAAAGCACACCACATTTATACACAATAAACGCGCTAACATGCACAAAACAATATGTATTATTTTCATACCACATAAGAAAACCCACTCATTCCCACACTAAAAAAAGAAAGGCATGCACTCAAATTCACCTACAAGAAAAAAAAAAAAACCCAGAAGTATAAGTAACGGAATTCATTAATAAAAGAAGGGGGGGGGGGGGGGGGGGGGGGGGGGGGGGGAGAAGGAAGGAAAAAAAAAGTCATCCTTTATAAGAAGAGGATCTGATGGATATCTCGTGCGCGTACGTACACGTGTACAGAAACCTAGACAAACGCTGCACGCGCACGTGCAAAGCAGCACCCCCCCCCCCCCCCACTTCCCAACACATCCACACACACGTGCGCGCGCGTGCGTGCGCACCTCGAAAAGAGACACAGGGCAAAAGAGAAAGGAGTGAGGCAGACAGATACTGAACTGGTGATAAACTTATGTCTTTAGTAAGGGACAAGCCGCTTTGATTTCCGGGCAAATGTGAACCCAAATCCCAACAAATGTCCTGCATATGGGTGGATTCTCTCTTCTGCTTGGTGTGGGGGGGTGACAAAAAAAATTGTCCTCACTCTGTTCCCTTGTAACTAGAAGAGTTGATCAAACTACTGGAGGATAGGGAGGTGATAGGAAAGACATGGTTGCCTTGGTTGGGCGTAGGAAAGTTATCAGCACTGTTAATTGGTATTTCGGGCCAGGATTATTGGGGAGGGCTGGGGGCGAAATGGGGGCGCTATACTTCTGATAGGTTTTTGGTCCAGACACTCCTACCTTGGAACCAGATTGGGTGCTAGCAGAGGATAGTGTTCAGATGATGACAGGGGAGGGTAGTTAGGTGGGGGGGTGGCATTTGAAAATCAGCGTGTTCAGCAACGGTTTGGGGCGCATGAGGTAAGTGCGAATGTCATAGTTGGATTTTATTTTGTCCAGTATCTTTTAGATTGAAATAAGGAGGTCTGACAGGGTGAATTCCACTTTATGAGAGGTCCTCCATAACGTTTGATTTTGTTCTGCTAGTCTGGCAGTACCTCAACATTCGATGAGTAGAGTTACTGTAAAGACTGGTGTCAGGTGCAAACGTTTGAAAGTGTCAATGAAAATGGCAGGGTACTTTGCACAACTCTGTTTAAGGTTGGGGTTTTGATGGGAGGATAGAATTATTGAAGGAATGTTTTCCTTTTGCGGGCAGTAGGGAACTAAAACAAACACGTGCCATCGGAAATGTTTTGCGAAGTAGTTAGTGAGATCACCCCACGTTTCGGTAGACACAGACCTGAGGGCATGAGTTTAAACCCACATGAATGATAAGTCGTTTCAAGGTGGGTCACAGGTGTTGAAAGAGCCAGGTTTGGAGTCTTTGACAAAACATGCCAGGATACAGATTTTAAAAACACGTTCTTGTCGATGGGCTAGTCTTTTGGGTTAACGTAACGTTTTGTAGAGTCGCCAATGAATAAGACTTTTGTTTGTCAGGGATAGTCATTTGTGACAGCGTCTCCAGAGGGGTGGGTTTAGAATAAGAATTTGTTTCATTTGAAACTGGAATTCTTGAGATCGATTTCGAACCTTTCTGGTTTATTGTCAGCGTCAGATAGAACTGAAAATGCGTTGGACGTCTGAAGGGGAAAAATGAAGATTGTCTTTTAAAACTGTTCGGGCGACTCAGAGGGAGAGTCGGGAATTTTTTGGGTTGACACAGGGTGGAACCATGTTACAGTCATTGGTTTGGGAAAAGGGTTTCTGTCACCGTCATACATTCTTTACTCTCTGTCACAGACACACGTCTAATAGATGAACAGATGTAGGATCTGTCTGCGTAAATAACGTGTGCTGACTCGTTACATCTTGGACTTGGACATTCAGTCTGCGTGCAGACTGTCATACGCTGAGGGTTTGGGGTGGTTTTAATTTTTCAGCTCTGATTGTAAAGATCCTAATTGTGTTTTGATAGAATTGTTCTCTTTGTGTAGTTGGTTGTTTTGCCCGATTGTAAGGTTGTTACAAGATTTGAAAGATCTTCAATTTTTGATACAATGACATTGAATTTATCTGAACATTTACACGTATTCATTTTTAGTGGCTGTTTTAACATCTTCAAAAAAGGAAGTAATGTCAGTTTCTGTCATGCACTGTGCAGTTGACATTGAGTTGACAACTTGCTCTAAAGAAGTCACCCTTCTCTTCAACTCGGAAAGGGGCATGAAGGGGACGTCACCTTATTCTTGTAAAGTGCACGTCTCTTTTTGCCGCGTCTTTGCTAACGGGGGATGGCTTTTTTAATGTGTCTCATCGCTTGCACAACTATCTGGAGCAACAGGGGGGGTAGGGGGAAAAGAATAACATTTTCCTGCAACTTTTGGGCTCGGTGTCGGTTCAAGAAGCAGCTGTGATGAAGGTGGAGAAGTGCTTCACTGACCGGGGAACCAGAAGCACCGGACATCATTTTTAAGTCCCAAAAGGCACTCTGTTAAAAGCACAGGGTCCGGAGCGGCGTTGATGAAGTGACTGGGGTTTGAAGCAGCGAGTCAGACAATCTTTCATAATCCTTGTCCAGTAAAAAAGTGGAAATAAATGGTCTTAATATTTCACATTCATTTGTGTCCCATGTAGGACAGTCCAGACCCTGGCAGAGCAAGTTACCCCCAGAGTTAGCGAAGTAGAGATTTATTGGACAGATTTGATGACTGAAAAAATAAAGCAAAGGACAGTTTTGCGATGTTTGGTGATGGAGGGACGGAAATAACAGATGGCGACGGAGTAAGCAGGGAGTTGTCACGATTGTAGTCGCACGAAGTACGCAATATCGGTATTGCTATGGCAGAGTAGCGAAACAAAAGACAATTCCCCCCACACTGCAAGCTCATTAATACCACAAGAAAAAACCTTTTGGATATATCAAAGGTAGTTGTAGTTTTTTCTCATCATTTTTAGTAGACTCAGGAAGGGAAAATAGTCATAATTGTGACAATAGGGAATGAAACATGCCTACACAAATCACACTCTCACTCATGCACTCACAGCTCTGGACCATTCATTCTTAGTGTGATATGGGAGCCATGGCGTAATATCAACGAAACTGAATAGAAGGCTTTATAAATGCAAAATTTATGGGAAGACAAAAACACCTCGATGCGCATAACACAGACACAAAACTCTCACCATGAAGGGAGATTATCGCATCCAGGGGGCAGCGTCGTGCATGTACACAAAACGCCAGATGCACGTCAGTGTACAGAGGATGACGTAATCTAGGCAGAGGCATCACTCAAAAACACGACACACTTCAAAAACACTGTCAATGTGATGGAGAGATATTAATCCAACAGAAAAAAACACTCTTATACACATCGCACATCAGAATCACATTCAATGTTATTACAAGTCGGAATCGAACAGAAAATGCTCCATACACAATATCATCAGAATCACAGTCGATGTAAGGGAGATGGTAATCCTCCAACACAAACACTTTAAAACACAAACACCGTCAGAAACACTGTTGATGAAAGGGAGGAGACAGTAATCCCGAGGGAAAAAATATCCCGAGCACAATACAACTCAGGATCACTGTCGATGGAACGGGGAAATAAGGTATTCCAACAGAAAGACACTTAAATACACATCACTCATCAGAATCATTGTCGATGGGAAATGAAGTAGACCGGGAAACCTCGAGAGAAAGAAGAAAACAAAAAACGAAAAAAAAAAACCAAGAAAAAAGCAAAACCACTTCCAATACACAATATACCAACAGAATCACTGTGGGTGTAGACGGGAAGAGACGGCGAGAGAAAAACACTCCCAATGCACAATAAACACCAGAATCACCGTCGATGAATTAAACAACACAATCACTGTTGATGTAGAGGGAGGAAAATGATAATCCTCAAGAGAAAAAAAAATCTTCCATACACAAAAACATCCGAATCACTGTTGATGAAAAGGTGTAAAAGGGAAATGGTAATCCTCGAGAACAAAAAACCCACACACACTTCCAATACACAACAAACACCCGATCACTGTGGATGTAAAGGTGAGGAGATGGTAAATCCTCGAGAGAGAAACACTTCCAATACACAACAAACACACCCGATCACGGTGGATGTAAAGGGGAGGGGATGGGAAAACCTCGAGAGAGAAACACTTCCAATACACAACAAACACCCCGATCCCCGGTGGATGTAAAGGGAAAGGGGATGGTAATCCTCGAGAGAGAAACACTCCCAATACACAACAAACACCCGATCACTGTGGATGTAAAAGGGGAGGAGATGGGGAGGAGATGGTGATCCTCGACAGGAAAAAACACTTCCAAAACACAATAAACACCGAATCACTGTCGATAATCCTGGATAAATTAATTTATCCGGTGCACGCATACTAATGAACTGCTGACGGCTTGCGGGATGGTGGGCGACATCCAACAGCAATACTGCTCCATGGACGCACCGCAGCAGAAGGTCAGGGAAGAAGTGTGAAATGGAGTAGATGGACATCAATTGTAATACTTTCCAATGCACAGCACACACAGAGAATATGTCTGTGCATAACGATCACAGTGAAGTTGTCTGTGCATAACGACACAGTGAAGCCAGCGGAAACCGGTCATCAAAAGATGGAGGTGACATAGAAGAAAACTGTGTAGTTGAATCACGCAATTGAGAGAGAGAGAGAGGGAGAGAGAGAGAGAGAGAAAAGAGAGAAGAGAGAGAGAGAGAGAGAGAGAGAGAGAGAAAGAGAGAGAAACCCACTCATCCCTCCCAGTCATACTCATAATTGCTTCCTCCTTCTAATTAATCAGTGCGCAGAAAAAGGGCCATCTACTTGCAAGTTCAGCTTATAATCCACCCGAATCCCCATCTCCATCCACCCGAATCCCCATCTCCAGCGTGCCTGTCTCCTGAAAAACAAACTAAAGAGAGAGAGAGAGAGAGAGAGAGAAGAGAGAGAGGAGAGAGAAGAGAGAGAGAGAGCCCAGACAGACAGACAGACAGAGAGAGAGAGAAGAGAAGAGAGAGAAGAGTGAGTGAGTGAGTGAAGAGAGAGAGGAGGCAGACAGACTGACTGCCCGACAGAGAGCTCTGGTTCAGAGTTCAGGAAACTTGATTCAATCAAGGGTTAAGATTTTTGGCAAGCCTAGTCTTCCTATTTGTTACTGCTAAGATAAATCGAACAAACGAGACAAAATATTAAAAAAAGCACACACGATTATGGAGTACTTGATTTACACACACACCGACTGACTGACGAAACCAATTTATTGTCAGTTTAACTCATGGTTGTACTGACATTTAACAAAACATATGAGCAGAATACCCAACGTTTTTCATTCAAAGAAAAGGAACAAAATTTAACACACAAAAACACGCGCGCAAAAACACACACACACACACATGCACACACACACAACACACACACACACACACACACACACACACACACACACCACAAAACCACACAAAACACACACACACACACACACACACACACACATACATACACATACTAAATACACAAATACACACATCTCAGACGAACACACCCATACCCTCACATACACAACAAACTTTCACACTCGCACACACACTCACACTCATACTCTAGCACCGTACAACATCACTCACCTCACAAACACACGCATACACGCACACATACGCGCGCGCACGCACACACACAACCCAAACCACACACACACACACACAAAACACACACACACCACACACACACACACACACACACACACACACACACAAAAAAAAAATTCTGCCATTATATACAATTGTATTCTTTGCACCTTTGTCCCCATCCCCTCTCTCCCTCTTCAAAATCAAAGCAATAAGCATATAGACAAAATATTTCAAACACACACACACACACACACACACACACACACAACACACACACACACACACACACACACACACACACCACACACACACAAAACACACACACACTTCTGAAAAATAATTCGATCAATATTGATTTGACAATAGTGTTTGTGATTTTTGGTGGTGGTTAAAATGACGATGCTGATTGTTAGGACAATAAACAAAGTTCGATGTTCTAAGAGAAGTGGTTATCCCCATGGATTGATGACGAATGATATCATTTATCCACATTACTCGGGGCAGCTACAACGACTACATCTGTTACTACTGATTTAAGCGAATGTTGCAAAGTACTGTGACCTCTACTTGCGTTTTAGAGACTTTTGTCTACATGTACTGTAGCACAGTATAGTCTACATATACTTCTGAGACACAGTGGTCTACATTTTTGCTTTAGACCCCAGTGTAATCGGCATGAAACTTTAAAGACAGAGTAGTCTGCATGTACTTTAAAGACAGTGAAAGTCTGCATGGTACTTTAAAGACAGTGTAGTCTGCATGTATTTTAAAGACAGTGTAATCTGCATGTACTTTAAAGACAGAGTAGTCTGCATGTACTTTAAAGACAGTGTAGTCTGCATGAAAGTTCAAAGACAGCGTACTCTAAAATAGTTCAAAGACAGTGTACCTACATTAGTTCAAAGACAGTGTAGTCTACATGTAGTTCAAAGACAGTGTACTCACAGTGTTAAAAGACAGTGTACTCTACATGTAGTTCAAAACAGTGTACTCTACATGTACTTCAAAGACAGTGTACTCTACATGTAGTTCAGGACACTGAAGTTTTACACAAATGATCTGTGCGAAGTTCTTGAATTTTTTTCCAAAGTGGATGGTGAACGATGCACTTTTGGTGTGAGTACAAGTGCAAGTAGCGAAACAGTTCCAAAGGGATGTACCTAAAAATGCAAGCTGCTTTCTGAACATGTCCAACCGAGTACGTGGTAAAATACCATTGTCAGAACCAAACTGACATGATGTCTGTGTAAGTAAATCTCTAAGAAATCATGACCAATCGTTATGTACTTCATATATAAAAACATGCGGCAAGACGGGGGGGGGGGGGGGGGGGGGGGGGGGGGGGGGGGGGGGGGGGGGGGGGGGGGGGGGGGAGAAAATAGACGTGGGAGGTATGGTAGAGGGGAGAGATGAGAGGGGGGAAAGAGAGAAGGGGGGGGGCGGGAGAAATAGACGTGAGGAGGTAGGGGAGGGGGAGAGCTGAGAGTAGGAGAGAGGGGGGAACGGGGGGGGGGGGGGGGGGGGGGGGGAGCGGCGGAAGAGAAATAGACTGAGGAGGTAAGTGGAAGTGGAGAGCTGAGAGTAGGGCAGAGAGAGAAGGGGGGGGGGGGGGGGGGGGGGGGGGGAAATTTGTTGTCAAAGATCAAGGCCATGTGTTCATGACAAAGGGGGAACGGAAGAGAGGAAGGGGGAGTGGGGAGAGAGAAAGATCTTTTTAACCACGCTCCTACGTAAACAAAATGTTAACGTTTAAAACATCATAGATAGGTAGGTGGGTAGGCGAGGTAGGTAGTAGATAGATAGATAGATAATAGAAGATAAATAGTTTAGATAGATAGATAGATAGAAATGTGTGCGGGTGGTGGTGTGGTGGTGGTGTGTGTGGGGTGTGTTGTGTTGTGTGTACGATTTTTGAAAGTAAATGCTTCACTTTCAGAGAGAGAAAAAGAGGTGACAGACAGACAAACAAAAGGGGAAGAGAGAGACAGAGAGAAGAGGGGCGTGTTGCACTCAACACTGAGTGAAAAGCGGTGTGAAAGCGTTAGTGACGGTGGTCCAGAGGTCTGAAGAAACTGACCTCACCCCTCCTACCCCTCTTCACATAGGTCACAGTGCACTTGCCTCTGACCCTCCGACAGGCCTGATGGCCATCAGCACAGCCAGAGGGGGTCGTGGTGCTGCGGCTGGATTTATCACATACCATACCATTTGAAAAGGCGGTTTATCATGTTTACTGAGTGTGTCGTGATGAACTCAGATCTGATAGGATTAGAAACCAAATAGGATTTTAAAAAAAAAAAGGGGGGAGGAGGTTGGGTGTTATTTACTGAATGATTCCACCACTGAAAGACTCACTAGACTAATTTATTTACTGAATAATTCCCCCACTAAACGACTCACTAGACTAACTTATTTCTGAATAATTCCCCCACTAAAAGAGTCACTAGACTAACTGTTCAGTGTCATCAATAATTCCACCACTAAAAGACTCACTAGACTAACTGTTTCAGTGGCATCAATGGTTCCCCCACTAAAAGACTCACTAAAATAAACTGTTTCATTCAAACAAAAATTCCCCCACTAAAAGACTCACTAAAATAACTGTTTCAGTTCATCAATAATTCCCCAAATAAAAGACTCAATACACCCAACTGTTTCAGTGTCATTAAAATTCCCCCACTAAAAGACTCACTAAACTAACTGTTTCAGTGTCATCAATAGTTCCCCCACTAAAAGACCCCACTACACTAACTGTTTCAGTGTCATCAATAATTCCCCCACTAAAAGACTCACTACACTAACTGTTTCAGTGTCATCATAGTTTCCCCCACTAAGAGACTCACTAAAAACTAACTGTTTCAGTGTCATCAATAATTCCCCCACTAAACGACTCACTACACTAACTGTTTCAGTTCATTAATAATTCCCCCACTAAAAGACTCACTAAACTAACTGTTTCAGTGTCATTAATAATTCCCCCACTAAAAGACTCCCCTAAACTAACTGTTTCCCGTGTCATCAATAGTTCCCCCACTAAAAGAAATCACTACACTAACTTTTTAGTGTCATCAATAATTTCCCCCCCTAAAAGACTCACTACACTAACTGTTTCAGTGTCATCAATAGTTCTCCCCCCAAGAGACTCACTAAACTAACTGTTTCAGTGTCATCAATAATTCCCCCACTAAACGACTCACTACACTAACTGTTTCAGTGTCATCAATAATTCCCCCACTAAAAGACTCACTACACTAACTGTTTCAGTGTCATCAATAATTCCCCACTAAAAGACTCACTACACTAACTGTTCAGTGTCATCATAATTCCCCCACTAAAAGACCACTACACTAACGTTTCAGTGTCAAATTTAAAAATTCCCCCACTAAAAGACTTCACTAAACTAACGTTTCAGTGCATTAATAATTCCCCCACTAAAAGACTCACTAAACTAACTGTTTCAGTGTCATCAATAGTTCCCCCCCTAAAAGACTCACTACACTAACTGTTTCAGTGTCATCAATATTCCCCCACTAAAAGACTTCCACTACACTAACTGTTTCATGTCATCAAAGTTTCATCCCCACTAAAAGACCCCACTACACTAACTGTTTCAGTGTCAATCAATAGTCTCCCCACTAAAGACTCACTAAACTAACTGTTTCAGTGTCATCAATAATTCCCCCACTAAAAGACTCACTACACTAACTGTTTCAGTGTCATCAATAATTCCCCCACTAAAAGACCCTACAAACAACTAACTGTTCAGTGTCATCAATAAATTCCCCCCCTAAAAGACTCACTACACTAACTGTTTCAGTGTCATCAATAATTCCCCCACTAAAAGACTCACTACTAACTGTTTCAGTGTCATCAATAATTCCCCCACTAAAGACCACTAAACTAACTGTTTCAGTGTCATCAATAATTCCCCCACTAAAAGACTCACTATCACTAACTGTTTCAGTGTCATCAAAAATTCCCCCACTAAAAAACTCACTACACTAACTGTTTCAGTGTCATCAATAATTCCCCCACTAAAAAACTCACTACACTAACTGTTTCAGTGTCATCATAATTCCCCACTAAAAGACTCACTACACTAAAATGTTTCAGTGTCATTAATAATTCCCCCCCCTAAAAGACTCACTAAACTAACTGTTTCAGTGTCATTAATAATTCCCCCACTAAAAGACTCACTAAACTAACTGTTTCAGTGTCATCAATAGTTCCCCCACTAAAAGACTCACTACACTAACTTTTCAGTGTCATCAATAATTCCCCCACTAAAAGACTCACTACACTAACGTTTCAGTTTCATTTAAAAGTTCCCCCCCTAAAAGACTCACTACACTAAAATGTTTCAGTGTCATCAATAATTCCCCCACTAAAAGACTCACTACAACTAACTGTTTTCAGTGTCATCAAAAGTTCTCCCACTAAAAGACTCACTACACTAACTGTTTTCAGTGTCATCAATAGTTCTCCCACTAAGAGACTCACTAAACTAACTGTTTCAGTGTCATCAATAATTCCCAACTAAACGACTCACAAAACTAACTGTTTCAGTGTCATTAATAAGTCCGCCACTAAAAGACCACTACACTAACTTTCAGTTGTCATCAATAATTCCCCCACTAAAAAGACTCACTAGACTAACTGTTTCAAATGTCATCAAAAATTCCCCCACTAAAAGACTGCAAACTAACTGTTTCAGTGTCATCAATAATTCCCCCCCTAAAAGACTCACTACACTAACTGTTTCAGTGTCATTAATAATTCCCCCACTAAAAGACTCACTAAACAAACTGTTTCAGTGTCATCAATAAATCCCCCACTAAAAGCTCACTACACTAACCCGTTTCAGTGTCATCAATAGTTCTCCCCCACTAAAAGACTCACTACACCCAAATGTTTCAGTGTCATCAATAGTTCTCCCCCTAAGAGACTCACTAAACTAACTGTTTCAGTGTCATCAATAATTCCCCAACTAAACGACTCACACACTAACTGTTTCAGTGTCATTAATAATTCCGCCACTAAAAGACTCACTACACTAACTGTTTCAGTGTCCCTCAAAATTCCCCCCCTAAAAGACTCACTACATAACTGTTTCAGTGTCATCACAGCCGGGGGAAGACACCCACCACAATACAGGCTTCTTTTCCCGGGCTGTTAGTGTTAGGGGCTGACAGTTCTGTCACACACACCCCACACCACGTACTTTCGCACGTACGCAGCAAAGCACACACGCGCGCGCGCTGCGCGCGCGCGTGTATGTTTGTGCACGCACTTAGCACCACGCACACATGTAAGTGCGCAAGCACGTATGCACGCGCACATACTCTCTCTCTCTCTCTCTCTCTCTCTCTCTCTCTCTCTCTCTCTCTCTCTCTCTCTCTCTCTCTCTCTCTCTCTTCTTCCATTATTTTGTTCCCTTTGTCCCCCTCCCTTTTTTCCAAGTCTGTTACAATCCCTATACACTAATAGAGTTTTATAACAACACACACACACACACACACACACACACACACACACACACCACACACACACACACAACACACACACACACACACACTACCCCGCCGCCGTTCCCCTCACTCATATTGCACTAAACTTCGTTCTTGTTCCGTCTCCTACCTGTGCCCTAAACAAGTTTTCACTGTGTTGGCCTTGTCTCTTTAAACCTTACCACAGAGAGAGCGGGGGGGGGGGGGGGGAGAGAGAGAGAGAGAGAGAGAGAGAGAGGAGAGAGAGAGAGAGAGAGAGGAGAGAGAGAGAGAGAGGAAATAATTTTATTTTGTCATAATCCCTAAGAAAGGGGCACATATACATGACAATGTTATCTTCTGGAATTTATTGATATGAAAGAGATAGGATAATCTATATTTTACCTTGAGAGAGAGAGACAGAATCAGGAGTCCCAAACTCAGGAACACCTTATTCAATCAAAGTTTAAGATTTTGTGGCAGAACCTATACTTCCACTCCGTCCTGGCTAAGCTAGCACACATGATCAATGAGCATATGATGCACACTTACACACAGCGCGCGCGCATGCATGCACGCACGCACGCATGCATGTACGCACGCACGCACGCACGCACGCACGCACGCATGCACGCACGCACACACACACACACACACACACACACACAAAACACAACACACACACACACACACACACACACACACACACACACTCAACACACAACACACACACACACACACACACACACACACACACACACACACACACACACACAGAGGGGGAAAATAAGGTAACGGTAGCAAAATGTACTTGTTATAGATGCGGGCACATTACGAGAACAAAAAAAACACTGCTTAATGACGATAGATTTACTTTCGAGAAAAAAAAATAAATAAAAAAATAATAACGCAGAATTGTTTGATACAGTGGCTCAAAAACTGCAGACCAAGCAATGATACAAAGGGAACACATCTTATGCAATACTTGATAAGAAACACTGCAGGCAAATCAATGATACAAAGGGAACACATCTTGGTAATACTTGATAAAACTGCAGACCAAGCAATGATACAAAGGACACATCTTGAGCAATACTTGTGTCACACATGTCACTATTGCATACCCGATTCTGCAGCT
>JAFLJL010018434.1:29532-47032 GCA_018398815.1 Conus ventricosus | reverse complement strand
CAGAGAGCTCCGTGAGATGTGTTAGTGTGCAGTCTGCATGGTGAGCGGTGAACAGAGAGCTCCGTGAGATGTGTTAGCAGTAGGGTGGGTAGTTGAAGCACAGAGAGAGAAGATCAGTCGATGGCGCAATAGAGACAGCAAGGTTCCACATCAACGCATGCCTCATAGTTGTTTTTTCAAAGAAACAAGTAGTGTCTTGTGAAATCGTAAAATGAAGGCCACTGCTGGTCCATAAACAAGAAGCCATCAGGTAAGCCATGATGAAAAAGAAATAAAGTAAAGGGATAAAAAAAATTCTTTAGATAAGAATAATATGATTTCGGGGACTTTCTCTCTCGATATAATAGGGCTATAGTTGTTTTGTTGAGAGGGGCACAGGTACAGTGTGTGGTTTGTTTTGTAAGTTTCCATGAAATAGGGCTCTAGTTGTGTTGAGAGGAACACAGGCACAGTGTGCGGTTTGTTTTGTAAGTCGACGAGAGGTCACAGGGAATGGAAGTTGGGAAAGAATGGTCATAGGTCTCTCAGAACCAGAAAACTTTGTTTATGGAAACGATTATTTTGTGTGTGTGTGGCACAGTGTGAACTTTGAAAGAAAAAAGGTTTGTTTGTTTGTTAATTAGTCCTGAGGACCTGTTGATGTATCTAATTTGAAAAGATCTCTCTGATTAATTTTGTGAACAAAGTAAAAAGAATTTGTATGCAAATAGTGTAAACTAAATTTCTTTACACTGTTTACATACAAATTGTTTCTACTCTCTCATGTTTTGTTTTTTTCTGACCGGTTGCTTGTCGACAGTGCAAAGCGACCCAGGTAAACCATGATGAAGAAGATGAAAAATATAGTAATCATCATGTTATTCTTTATCTACAGAATACTTCTCTTCAGATGAAAAATATAGTAATCATCATGTTATTCTTTATCTACAGAATACTTCTCTTCAGATGAAAAATATAGTAATCATCATGTTATTCTTTATCTACAGAATACTTCTCTTCAGATGAAAAATATAGTAATCATCATGTTATTCTTTATCTACAGAATACTTCTCTACAGATGAAAAATATGGTAATCATCATGTTATTCTTTATCTACAGAATACTTCCTTCAGATGAAAAATATGGTAATCATCATGTTTATTCTTTATCTACAGAATACATCTCTCAGATGAAAAATATGGTAATCATCATGTTATTCTTTAATAATAATTATAATAATAATAAATATTAATAATAATAATAATAATGAATACTTATATAACGCCTATTCTCGGCTAGAGGCCAAGCTCTAAGCGCTTTACAATCAACACTCGTTTACACAACGGGATGCCTACCTGGGTAGTGCCGACTGAAGAGCTGCCAGCTGGCGTTTCATTCAGTCGTTTCCCGTATCATCCATTCAGTATCGTTCAATATCGATCACTCATTTTCCTTACTTCCTTCATTCTTTCCATTTCTCACGCAGGGTGCATGCTATGTGTAACGTGTCATCCACACCAACGGCCAAACTGGCCTACTCTTCCGAAAGTTGGTGATGGGATTTTACGTGTGTGCAAGATTTTATGCATGCGTTCACACACGGAACCTCGGTTTATAGTCTCATTCGAAGGACTGTAGGGGAAACGGAGTCAGAACCAATGTTAACTCCGAGGGAAAAATCCCCTGTACCGAAACGCCCCGGCAGAGGTTCGAACCCGCAACCCCAGGATCACCAAGATTACGAGTCAGGCGCTCTACCAACTGAGCTATTCCGGCTCCCCAGCTATCTAAAGAATACTTCTCTTCCTTGTGTAGACTGTTCTTCTTCTTCACCATGACTTACCTGATGGGTTCTTCTTTGTGTAGACTGTTCTTCTTCTTCACCATGATTTAACTGATGGGTTCTTCTTTGTGTAGACTGTTCTTCTTCTTCACCATGACTTACCTGATGGGTTCTTCCTTGTGTAGACTCTTCTTCTTCACCATGACTTACCTGATGGGTTCTTCTTTGTGGGCCAGCAGTCACCTTCATTTATAATGTCACAACACAGCTCCTGTGTCTTTGGAAAAGACCGTGACTCACTGTCTCTACAGCACCATCATAGACCATGACTCACTGTCTGTACAGCACCGTCACAGACCATGACTCACTGTCTGTACAGCACCGTCCAGCGACCTTTTCTCTCTCTCTCACGGCTTCAGCTACCATCCTACAGGTAACAAACCTCTAGAGCTCTTTGTTCACTACCATCCTACAGGTAACAAGCCTCTAGAGCTCTTTGTTCACTACCATCCTACAGGTAACAAGCCTCTAGAGCTCTTTGTTCACTACCATCCTACAGGTAACAAGCCTCTAGAGCTCTTTGTTCACTACCATCCTACAGGTAACAAACCTCTAGAGCTCTTTGTTCACTGCCATCCTACAGGTAACAAGCCCCTAGAGCTCTTTGTTCACTACCATCCTACAGGTAACAAGCCCCTAGAGCTCTTTGTTCACTACCATCCTACCGGTAACAAGCCTCTAGAGCTCTTTGTTCACTACCATCCTACAGGTAACAAACCTCTAGAGCTCTTTGTTCACTACCATCCTACAGGTAACAAACCTCTAGAGCTCTTTGTTCACTACCATCCTACAGGTAACAAGCCTCTAGAGCTCTTTGTTCACTGCCATCCTACAGGTAAAAAAACCTCTAGAGCTCTTTGTTCACTACCATCCTACAGGTAACAAGCCTCTAGAGCTCTTTGTTCACCCATTATCATACATGCATACTGCACGCTTTTCTTCAACAGGTGAGCGCAGGCACAAGACTCTAAAATTCTTCCTTCTTCTTTTTTATTCTTTTTCTTTGTTGTTGTTGTTGTTGTTGTTGTTGTTGTTGTTGTTGTTGTTGTTGTTGTTGTTGTTTTGTTTTACCTTTACAAGCGATCCAAGTGTTCTGTTGACAAACTCCCACAAGAAATAAACATAAAAGGCCACCAAGAACTTGGGCACAATTCCTGACATTGTTGTTGTAGTTGTTGTTGTAGTTGTTGCTGCTGCTGATTGTCACGATGGGCCAAGACGGCACACAAGGTTTATTTGCCGACTTGCTCTCAACACATGGTGAAGAGAGTCGAAGAACTCGACAAGAACGTGCAGCTTGCATCATGTACTGCAGGCAAACTGTCCCAAATAGGGTCTCTGGTTCTTCGCCCTTGATTCCCTCCAACAAAGGCCTTGTCTCTCCAACAAAGGCCTTGTCTGTCCAACAAAGGCCTTGTCTCCAACAAAGGCCTTGTCTCTCCAAAAAAGGCCTTGTCTCTCCAACAAAGGCCTTGTCTCTCCAACAAAGGCCTTGTCTCTCCAGGTCTTGTCTCTCCAGTGTTCTCCAGGGATTACCAGTCCATCGGTCAAACGCATCGTTAACGGCAGGCAGCCACTGGTTCGGAGATTCCATTATCAAAAGTCTGGTGAGACCTGATCCTGGAAGACAACGGTCGTTATCAGAAGCGCATAGAACTAGGAGATGGTTCAGTGATTTTGAAGACGCCGCAAAATTATGTCTAGGTTGTAGATCTCCTCTGTTGTACTGAAAAAGATCCTGCTGTGCCTCTGAATAATAAACGATCCTTGCAACGTTTATCACGAGACTTATATAGACTCTCCTTCTCTCTCTCTCTCTCTCTCTCTCTCTCTCTCTCTCTCTCTCTGTGTGTTTCTCTCTCTCTCTCTCTCTCTCTCTCTCTCTCCCTCTCTCTCTCTCTTCCATTATTTTACTTATTTTGTCCGTCCATCCCCCTTTTTTTCTAACTCCATTACAACTCCTATGCACAAATCCTGTTATCTAATAACACTCCCGTCTCCTTTCCCCCGCCCTCCTACCCTGCTACACCTTGTTCTTCTTCCGTCTCTCTCCTCCCCGAACAAGCTGGCCCGTGTTGGCCTCGGCTCTTCAAACCTTGACACAGAGAACGAACGAACGAATCTTTTTTAATGAGGGAAAAAGCGGAATAAGCACAACATGGCTTTTTTACATCCGCCCTCAATGAAGGAAATATATAGAAAATGCAATAACAACATCAGCAAAACTAATCTAGAATAGAAGTAAACATACATAAACGCTATATATAGAAAGAAGAAACGGTTAACACAAAAGAACAGAACACAATCAATGCCTGGAAGAGAGAAAGAGAGAGAGAGAGAGGAGAGAGAGAGAGAGAGAGAGAGAGAGAGAGAGAGAAGAGAGAGAGAGAAGAGAGAGAGAAGAGAGGGAGAGAGAGAGATAGACAGACAGACAGACAGACAGACAGACAGACAGACAGACAGAGAGAAACAGGTGGGGTGGGAGGGGAGGGGTCATCATATATAATTCATGAAAAATGGTTATTGGAAGAGATAAATATATAAAAGAAACATTATCACAACAATAAAATTATAACACATTTCTGGAGAAAAAAAATCATTGAACAGGCACCCCATCCTGTAGGCAAAGACAAAAATTTACACATGACAAGCAGCACCTTTGGAACACTAGATGAGAGAGACCAGTACAGAGAGAGAGAGAAAGAGAGAGAGAGAGAGAGAGAGAGAGAGAGAGAGAGAGAGAGAGAGACAGACAGACAGACAGACAGACAGACAGACAGACAGACAGACAGACAGAGAGACAGAGAGAGAGGGAGAGAGAGAGAGAGAGAGGGAGGGAGAGAGAGAGAGAGGGGGGGGGGTTAAGAGCATGAGTTGGAAAATTCAGTCATTAGTTGGGTATGAAGTGCCCTTTTAAAGCTGTATATGCTGGCATGAACATCAAGAGACGGTGAAATGCAGTTCCACAAGAAGCCGCCGGAGTAGTGAAGACTGGTTTTAAACATATCTATTCTTGGACGGGGTATTACAATTTTATGAAAATGGCGATTTTCATTAAATCTAAATTTCTCTGTAATTGAAGTGGGAGCACGACCCGAAAGAATCTTAAACATGAACAAAGCTTTATTGAATTTAAGCTTCAAGTTTAATGGTAAAATATCCAGATCTGTATAGTCAGAGTATGATAACGTAACCGATTTTAACAAAACTAATTTCAGGGAACGTCTATAAAGACTAAACAAAGTTTGAGTATATGATTACTAGCTGAATCCCAAATTGTTGATGCATAATTTATATGGGATTCAATATAAGCGTGAAAAAATATTTTACGTGAATGGCAGTCTAGGAAATGCTTTATCTTGGACAGCTGGTATATCTTTTTCGAACTGTCTTGCATAAAGACCGTACATGTTCAGACCATGACAGATTGTTGTCTATAACTACTCCTAAGACTTTATGACAGACTGTTTCTTCAATAGTTATACCATTGATAGAAAGGGGTGCGCTCGTATAAGAAAAGTTTTGACGTTTTTTGTCTTGTGGTTATGATCATATGTTTGGTTTTGACAGGGTTTAGACACATATGGTTTAATTCAGACCATTCGGTTAGCTGGTTAATACTCTGCTGTAATAACATAGATACTTTTTCTGCTTTGCGATCACACGCATGAACAGTAGTGTCATCGGCGAACATATCACAAAGCGCTGGGAGAAACAGGGGGAGATCATTAATATATATTGAGAAAAGTATGGGTCCTGGACGGAGCCTTGAGGAACACCATGTTTGAGAGGCAAAATAGAAGATTGGCGTTCATGAATTGAGACAATTTGTTTTCTGTCGCTTAAAAACGAAGAGATGAGTTCTAGAGCATTACTAGATAAACAGTACAATTTTAACTTTTTTAGAAGCAGTGTGTGGTCAATTACATCAAAAGCTTTGCAAAGTCAATAAAAAGGACACCAGTCACCTTGTTTTCATTGATATTTGTGAGCCATTTGTCTACTAGGTTGGTCAGTGCTGTGTGGCAGGAGTGATGTTTCCTGAAACCAGACTGATTAGGGTGAAATAAGTTATAATTTGTCAAAATGGTTAAGAATGCATCTTCTTAAATGATCTTCTAAAGTTTTTGATACCACAGACAGGATAGAAATTGGTCTGTAATTACAAGGATCTGAGGTGTCACCTGATTTATAGATGGGTCTTACCCTAGCAATTTTGAAAGATTTAGGAAATTGGTTTTTAGATATACATAAATTGAAGATGTAGGTCAGTGTATCAGAAATAACTGGAGCTGCAAGTTTTAGGATTTTGCCATCGATACCGTCTAAGCCACGAGCACATGTATCTTTTAGACGGATCAGGGCATTATATACATCATGGACTGACATTAAGGGGATGTCTAAGTCTGAGGATATGGCTTTTGAATCACAGAAATCGTTTATAATGTAAGAGTGTTTTGGGCAGATCTATCTGATTTTATTGTTGTTTTAGCAATATTACAAAAATGGTCATTAAGTTTCTCGGGACACAGTCTTCATGTGATGTATTTTACTGATGTTTTTGTTTGTCAGCTGATTGATAGCATTCCAAATTGCTCTGCTATTGGTATTAGAAGAAACAAGTTCTTGAAAGTACTTTTCTTAACTGCTCGTTTTACATAATTAACATGATTTCTTTGGTTTACAAATTCTTTCTTCGTTCCCGTAGACAAAAGGTGATCTCTTTGGTTCATAGCGTCCTGTACATCTTTTGATAGCCATGGTAACAGAGGCTGCTTCTAACGCGCTTGGTTTTGAAAGGTGCATGTTTATCATAAATATTTTAAAATTTGTGGTACCAAACTTCTCAGGCTTCATCAGGATTGTAAATTGGTAGACTAGGAAAAGATGTGAATTGCTCAAATCAAACAAAAAATTATTTTTATCAAAATTCCGTAAGCACCTGTATCTTATAAACGTGTAGACCATTCTTCGGAATTTTAAACCCCTTTTTTCGACCAAGTGAAACATACTGGGAAATGATCACTACAACCATACAGCGGTGAACACACTTCTGTTATATTGCTTTTTGTCGTGGTGTAAATGTGGTCAATAAGAGTTTTGGATGTGGGTGTTGCCCTTGTGGGTTTATCGATTAACTGAACAAGTTGAAAAGATTCATAACAATGAACCCATGTGTTGTTACATTTGAGCAAATCAATGTTAAAATCGCCTAACAATATCAGCTCATCCGAAAGCAAGGAAATATCTTCTAACAGTAGAGTGAAATTGTCAATCCAACTGACATGTTCTGCTGGATTGCGGTATATGAAACCCAGATGAACTGGCTCACATTTTTTAAAGTCAACTGATCCATATTGACTCGATGTTATGATAATTAATGAGGTTCAAACACATTTAAACTTTATACTATGGTGAATGTACACTACCAAACCCGTCTCTTTGGGATGTTTAGCATCTTTGCGGATTATATTATATCCAGGAATGGAGATTTCAGAATCTAGAATGTGTTCTGTAAGGCGTGATTCGGCAAAGCCAAAAATATGGAAATGCTTACCAGCATTTGTCAAAGCATATGAAACATCAGATATTTTATTGATTAAGTGATTTATGTTGAGGAATCCCACTCTAAAGCCATCTTTAGACGGCCAAGTTTCTAAAGTGTCAGGCATCCTTAAGATCGGCTAAAGCAGACGAAGAAATAGGGGACACACACCAGCCGCCGTGGCGAAGTGGTTAGCGTCGCGGACTCCCGGCAGGGAGGTCGTGGGTTCGAATCCCATCAGAGTCAGTGTGGTTTTTCTGCCCCGACCGGCTCCTACCCAGAGTTGAGTTTGCTGCGGACTCAGTGGGAAGACTGGGACCACACAGTCGAGTTTCATCCACTTAATAGATGCGTTTTCTGAGAGTGTTGCTCAAATTTCCTGACCAACACTGCAGGTGCCTGTACCTCTCGGGCCTGGTTGACGCCGGGATATATTATGAAGAAGCGTAGAGTACAGCCCTGTCATGTAGTCTCAGACCGAAATGGAAATCCGTAGCATCATCTTAATCATCCTCATTGTCATCGATCAGCTTTAAAAAAAAAAAAAAAAGTCTCAAATTCTGTGGCCCTTCATGCCCTGCTCTCATGGTGACCTCAATTTCGATGTCCTCTCCAAGTTTGTGGTCTTGGTTTGCTTCCGTCGGGGTCACCGGTATCGCGAGTCCATGGGGGCTGTCGTTGGACGGACGTGGTGGCGCCCTCCGGAGGAGAGCTCACTCACGCCGGCTCCGCGACTAAGCAATTGTTGTCGTCAGTAGGGGGCTTAGTAGGTGGTGTCCTGCGTATGTTAGATCATACAGGCGCCACTGAACACCACCGAAGTGACTCGGCAGCAGTGCAGTGTCTCCTCCGGTAGGTTGCCTATTTGACGACTTGACATTGACTGCTCCTTGTGGATTGCCGGTGCCGGGCTGCGCGGGGCCGACCGGGCTGTGGCTGTGGACGGGTGTTGGAATGAGCGGCGTGGGTGCACTGTCTCTGACGTGGCGCAGAGGTTGAGACAGCAAAAAAAAAAAAAAAAAAAAAAAAAAAAAAAAAAAAAAAAAATAGGGGATACACGAAATATTAAACGTGGGGAGGACGGAAGAAGGGTAAGTAGTGACTAATGAAGAAGGGAGGGAGGGGAAAAAAGCCCTAAGCAAACAAACAAAACCCCAAACAAACAACAACAAAAACCCCGACGAGCTACAACAACAACAAAGAAAATCAGCAAGGCTGATTAACAAACAGTAATACAAGCTTATGAATATACAATGGAAGAAACTTTGGTCACAAGCACACAAGTAATGCTTGTTGTTTACAATACTAGCAACTTATACTTGAGTCGGTCTTACAAAATTAACGAGAAAGATATTATCATTTCCAAGATCCAGAAAACTGTGAGTGCGTTAACGTGCACATTACATCATAAATTTTCATATGCACATAAGCAAACATTCACAAACCAAAAATATATAAACAGACATGCACACACATTTATACACTATAAACGCGCTAACATGCACAAAACAATATGTATTATTTTCATACGCACATAAGCAAACACTCATTCACACACTAAAGCAAAGAAAGGCATGCACTCAAATTCACCTACAAGAAAAGAAAAAAAACCCAGAAGTATAAGTATACGGAATTCATTTAAATAAAGAAAGAGGGGGGGGGGGGGAGAAGGAAGGGAAAAAAAAAAGTCATCCTTTATAAGAAGAGGATGCTGATGGATATCTTCGTGCGCGTACGTACACGTGTACAGAAACCTAGACAAACGCATGCACGCGCACGTGCAAAGCACCCCCCCCCCCCCCCCCCCACTTCCCAACACATCCACACACACGTGCGCGCGCGTGCGTGCGCACCTCGAAAAGAGACACAGGGCAAAAGAGAAAGGAGTGAGGCAGACAGATACTGAACTGGTGATAAACTTATGTCATTAGTAAGGGGACAAGCCGCTTTGATTTCTCAGCAAATGTGAAGCCATCCTCAACAAATGTCCTGCATATGGGTGGATTCTCTCTTCTGCTTGGTGTGGTGGGGTGACATAAAAATTGTCCGTCACTCTGTTCCCTTGGTAACTAGAAGAGTTGATCAAACTACTGGGAGGATAGGGAGTGATGATGGAAAGACATGGTTGCCTTGGTTGGGCGTAGGAATGTTATCAGCACTGTTTAATTGTATTTCAGGCCAGGATTATTTGAGGAGGGCTGTGGGCGAAATGAGGGCGCTATACTTCTGATAGGTTGTGGTCCAGACACTCCTACCTTGGAACCAGAGTTGGGTGCTAGCAGAGGATAGTGTTCAGATGATGACAGGGGAGGGTAGTTAGGTGGTGGTGGTGGCATTTGAAAATCAGCGTGTTCAGCAACGGTTTTGGGCGCATGAGGGGTAAGTGCGAATGTCATAGTTGGAGTTATTTTGTCCAGTATCTTTTAGATTGAAATAAGGAGGTCTGACAGGGTGAAATTTCCACTTTATGAGAGGTCCTCCATAACAGTTTGATGTTTTCTGCTAGTCTGGCAGTACCTCTAGCATTCGGATGAGTAGAGTTACTGTAAAGACTGGTGTCAGGTGCAAACGTTTGAAAGTGGTCAATGAAAATGGCATGGTACTTTGCACAACTCTGTTTAAGGTTGCGGTTTGATGGGAGGATAGAATTATTGAAGGAATGTTTTCCTTTTGCGGCAGTAGGGAACTAAAACAAACACGTGCCATCGGAAATGTTTTGCGAAGTAGTTTAGTGAGATCACTCCACGTTTCGGTAGACACAGGACCTGAGGGGCATGAGTTTAAACCCACATGAATGATAATGTCGTTCAAGTGTGGGGTCACAGGTGTTGAAAGAAAGCCAGGTTTGGAGGTCTTTGACAGACATGCCAGGGATACAGATTTTAAAAACACGTTCTTGTCGAGGGGCTAGTCTTTTGGGGTTAACGTAAACGTATTGTAGAGTCGCCAATGAATAAGACTGTTGTTTTGTCAGGGATAGTCATTTGTGACAGCGTCTCCAGAGGGGTGGGTTTAGAATAAGAATTTGTTTCATTTGAAGAACTGGAATTCTTTGAGATCGATTTCGAACCTGTTTCTGGTTTATTGTCAGCGTCAGATAGAACTGAAAATGCGTTGGACGTCTGAATGGAAAAATGAAGATTGTCTTTAAAACTGTCGGGCGACTCAGAGGGAGAGTCGGGAATTTCTTGGTTGACACAGGGTGAACCATGTTACAGTCATTGGTTTGGGAAAGGGTTTCTGTCACCGTCATACATTCTTTACTCTCTGTCACAGACACACTGTCTAATAGATGAACAGATGTAGGATCTGTCTGCGTAAATACGTGTGCTGACTCGTTACATCTGGACTTGGACATTCAGTCTGCGTGCAGACTGTCATACGCTGAGGTTGGAGTGGTTTTAATTTTTTTTCAGCTCTGATTGTAAAGATCCTAATTGTGTTTTGATAGAATGTTCTCTTTGTGTAGTTGGTTGTTCGCTGATTGTAAGGTTGTTACAAGATTTGAAAGATCTTCAATTTTTGATACAATGACATTGAATTTATCTGAGACATTTACACGTAATTCATTTTTAGTGGCTGTTTTAACATCTTCAAAAAAGGAAGTAATGTCAGTTTCTGTCATGCACTGTGCAGTTGACATTGAGTTGACAACTTGCTCTAAAGAAGTCACCCTTCTCTTCAACTCGGGAAAGGGACATGAAGGGGACGTCACATTATTCTTGTAAAGTGCACGTCTGCTTTTTTGCCGCGTCCTTTTGCTAACGGGCGATGGCTTTTTAATGTTGTCTCATCGCTTGCACAACTATCTGGAGCAACAGGGGGAGTAGGGGGGAAAAGAATAACATTGTCCTGCAACTGTGACTCGGTGTCTGGTTCAAGAAGCAGCTGTGATGAAGGTGGAGAAGGTGCTTCACTGACCGGAGAACCAGAAGCACCGGACATCATTTTTAAGTCTAGAGGCGACTCTGTTAAAAGCACAGGCTCCGAGCGGCGTTGATGAAGGTGACTGGCGTTTGAAGCAGCGAGTCAGACAATCTTTCATAATCCTTGTCCAGTAAAAAAGTGGAAATAAATGGTCTTAATATTTCACATTCATTTGTGTCCCATGTAGGACAGTCCAGACCCTGGCAGAGCAAGTTACCCCCCCAGAGTTAGCGAAGTAGAGATTTATTGTGACAGATTTTGATGACTGAAAAAATATGCGAAAGACAGTTTTTTGCGATGTTTGGTGATGGAGGCACGGAAATAACAGATGGCGACGGAGTAAGCAGGAGTTGTCACGATTGTAGTCGCACGAATGTACTGCATATCGGTATTGTCTATGGCAGAGTAGCGAAACAAAAGACAATTCCTCCACACTGCAAGCTCATTAATACCACAAGAAAAAACCTTTTGGATAGTATCAAAGGTAGGTTGTAGTTTCTTCTCATCATTTTTAGTAGACTCAGGAAAGAAAGTAGTCATAATTGTGACAATAGGCAATGAAACATGCTACACAAATCACACTCTCACTCATGCACTCACAGCTCTGGACCATTCATGTCTTAGTGTGATATGGGAGCCATGGCGTATATCAACGAAACTGAATAGTAGAGCTTTATAAATGCAAGTTTATGGTAAGACAAAAACAGCCTCGATGCGCATAACACAGACACAAAACTCTCACCATGAAGGGGAGATTATCGTCATCCAGGAGGCAGCGTCGTGCAGTGTACAACAAAACGCCAGATGCACTGTCAGTGTACAGAGGATGACGGTAATCTTAGGCAGAGCATCACTCAAAAACACGACACACTTCAAAAACACTGTCAATGTGATGGAGAGATATTAATCCAACAGAAAAAATCACTCTTATACACATCGCACATCAGAATCACATTCAATGTTATTACAAGTCGGGAATCGAACAGAAAAGTGCTCCATACACAATAGTCATCAGAATCACAGTCGATGTAAGGGAGATGGTAATCCTCAAACACAAACACTTAAGACACAACACGCGTCAGAAACACTGTTGATGTAAAGGGGAGGAGACAGTAATCCTCGAGGGGAAAAATATCCCGAGCACAATACAACTCAGGATCACTGTCGATGTAACGGCGAAATAAGGTATTCCAACAGAAAGACACTTAAATACACATCACTCATCAGAATCATTGTCGATGGAAGTGAAGTAGACCGAATCCTCGAGAGAAAGAAGAAAACAAAAAACGAAAAAAAAAAAAACCCAAAAAAAAAGCAAAACCACTTCCAATACACAATATACAACAGAATCACTGTGGCTGTAGACGGGAAGGAGACGGCGAGAGAAAAAAACTCCCAATGCACAATAAACACCAGAATCACCGTCGATGAATTAAACAACACAATCAATGTTGATGTAGAGGGGAGGAGATGTAATCCTCAAGAGAAAAAAAAATCTTCCAATACACAATAAACATCCGAATCACTGGTTGATGAAAAGGTGTAAAAGGGAAATGGAATCCTCGAGAACAAAAAACCCACACACACTTCCAATACACAACAAACACCCGATCACTGTGGATGTAAAGGTGAGGAGATGGTAATCCTCGAGAGAGAAACACTCCAATACACAACAAACACCCGATCACGGTGGATGTAAAGGGGAGGAGATGGTAATCCTCGAGAGAGAAACACTTCCAATACACAACAAACACCCGATCACGGTGGATGTAAAGGGGAGGAGATGGTAATCCTCGAGAGAGAAACACTCCCAATACACAACAAACACCCGATCACTGTGGATGTAAAAGGGGAGGAGATGGTGAGGAGATGGTGATCCTCGACAGGAAAAAACACTTCCAAAACACAATAAACATCCGAATCACTGTCGATAATCCTGGATAAATTAATTTATCCGGTGCACGGCATACTAATGAACTGCTGACGGCTTGCGGGGATGGTGGTCGACATCTCAACAGCAATACTGCTCCATGGACGGCACCGCAGCAGAAGGTCCGGTAAGAAGTGTGAAATGGAGTAGATGGACATCAATTGTAATACTTTCCAATGCACAGCACACACAGAGAAGTATGTCTGTGCATAACGATCACAGTGAAGTATGTCTGTGCATAACGATCACAGTGAAGCCAGCGGACCGTCATCAAAAGATGGAGGTGACATAGAAGAAAACTGTGTAGTTGAATCACGCAATTGAGAGAGAGAGAGAGGAGAGAGAGAGAGAGAGAGAGAGAGAGAGAGAGAGAGAGAGAGAGAGAGAGAGAGAGAAAGAGAGAGAGAACCACTCATCCCCTCCCAGTCATACTCATAATTGCTTCCTCCTTCTAATTAATCAGTGCGCAGAAGAAGGCCAGTCTACTTGCAAGTTCAGCTTATAATCCACCCGAATCCCCATCTCCATCCACCCGAATCCCATCTCCAGCGGTGCCTGTCTCCTGAAAAACAAACTAATGAGAGAGAGAGAGAGGAGAGAAGAGAGAAGAGAGAGAGAGAGAGAGAGAGAGAGAGAGAGACAGACAGACAGACAGACAGAGAGAGAGAGAGAGAGAGAGAGAGAGAGAGAGTGAGTGAGTGAGTGAGAGAGAGAGAGAGGCAGACAGACTGACTGACAGACAGAGAGCTCTGAGTTCAGAGTTCAGGAGAACTTGATTCAATCAAGGGTTAAGATTTTTGGCATAGCCTAGTCTTCCTATTTGTTACTGCTAAGATAAATCGAACAAACGAGACAAAAAATATTACAAAGCACACACGATTATGGAGTACTTGATTTACACACACACCGACTGACTGACTGAAACCAATTTATTGTCAGATTAACTCATGGTTGTACTGACATTTAACAAAACATTATGAGCAGAATATCAACGTTTTTCATTCAAAGAAAAGGAACATAATTAACACACAAAAACACGCGCGCACAAACACACACACACACACATGCACACACACACACACACACACACACACACACACACACACACACACACACACACACACACACAACACACACACACACACACACACACACACACACACACATACATACACATACATAAATACACAAATACACACATCTCAGTACGAACACACCCATACCCTCACATACACACAAACTTTCTACACTCGCACACACACTCACACTCATACTCTAGCACTCGTACACACATGCACTCACTCTCACAAACACACGCATACACGCACACATACGCGCGCGCACGCACACACTCAACCACACACACACACACACACACACACACACCACACACACACACACACACACACACACACACACACACACAGAAAAAAAAATTCTGCCTATTATATACAATATTGTATTCCTTTGCACCTTTGTCCCCATCTCTCTCTCCCTCTTCAAATATCAAAGCAATAAGCATATAGACAAAATATTTCTACACACACACACACACACACACACACACACACACACACACACACACACACACACACACACACACACACACACCACACACAACACACACACACACTTCTGAAAAATAATTCGATCAATATTGATTTGACAATAGTGTTTGTGATTTTTGGTGGTGGTTATATGACGATGCTGATTGTTATGACAATAAACAAAGTTCGATGTTCTAAGAGAAGTGGTTATCCCCATGGATTGATGACGAATGATATCATTATCCACAATTACGTGCAGCTACAACGACTACATCTGTTACTACTGATGATTTAAGCGAATGTTGCAAAGTACTGTGACCTCTACTTGCGTTTTTAGAGACTGTTGTCTACATGTACTGTAGACACAGTATAGTCTACATATACTTCTGAGACACAGTGGTCTACATGTGCTTTAGACACAGTGTAATCTGCATGTACTTTAAAGACAGAGTAGTCTGCATGTACTTTAAAGACAGTGTAGTCTGCATGTACTTTAAGACAGTGTAGTCTGCATGTACTTTAAAGACAGTGTAATCTGCATGTACTTTTAAAGACAGAGTAGTCTGCATGTACTTTAAAGACAGTGTAGTCGCATGTAGTTCAAAGACAGCGTACTCTACATGTAGTTCAAAGACAGTGTACTCTACATGTAGTTCAAAGACAGTGTAGTCTACATGTAGTTCAAAGACAGTGTACTCTACATGTAGTTCAAAGACAGTGTACTCTACATGTAGTTCAAAGACAGTGTACTCTACATGTACTTCAAAGACAGTGTACTCTACATGTAGTTCAGGACACTGTAGTTTTACACAAATGATCTGTGCGAAGTTCTTGAATTTTTTTTTCCAAAGTGGATGGTGAACGATGCACTTTTGGTGTGAGTACAAGTGCAAGTAGCGAAACAGTTCCAAACGGATTACCTAAAAAATGCAAGCTGCTTTCTGAACATGTCCAACCGAGTACGTGGTAAAATACCATTGTCAGAACCATACTGACATGATGTCCTGTGTAAGTAAATCTCTAAGAAATTCATAGACCAGATCGTATGTACTTCATATATATAAAAACATGCGGCAAAGACGGGGGGGGGGGGGGGGGGGGGGGGGGGGGGGGGGGGGGCGGGGGGGGCGGGGGAGAGAAATAGACGTGAGGGAGGGATGGTAGAGGTGGAGAGATGAGAGTGGGGAAAGAGAGAAGGGGGGGGGGCGGGGAGAGAAATAGACGTGAGGGAGGTAGGGTGGAGGTGGAGAGCTGAGAGTAGGGAGAGAGAGAACGGGGGGGGGGGGGGGGGGAGACGGCGGAAGAGAAATAGACGTGAGGGAGGTAAGGTGGAAGTGGAGAGCTGAGAGTAGGGCAGAGAGAGAAGGGGGGGGGGGGGGGGGGGGGGGGGGGGGGGGGGGGGGGGAATTGTGTCAAGATAAGGCCTTGTGTTTCATGACAAGAGGGAACGGAAGAGAGGAAGAGGAGTGGGGAGAGAGAAAGATCTTTTTACCACGCTCCTACGTAAACAAATGTTAACGTTTAAACATCATAGATAGGTAGGTAGGTAGGCAGGTAGGTAGTAGATAGATAGATAGATAATAGATAGATAGATAGATAGATAGATAGATAGATAGATAGAAATGTGTGCGGGTGGTGGTGGTGGTGGTGGTGGTGTGTTGGTGTGTGTGTGTGTGTGTACGATTTTGAAAGTAAATGCTTCACATTCAGAGAGAGAAAAAGAGGTGACAGACAGACAAACAGAGAGAGAGAGAGAGACAGAGAAGAGAGAGAGGCGTGTTGCACTCAACACTTGAGTGAGAGCGGTGTGAAGAGCGTTAGTGACGGTGGTCCAGAGGTCTGAAGAAACTGACCTCACCCCTCCTTACCCCTCTTCACATAGGTCACAGTGCAACTGCCTCTGACCCTCCGACAGGCCTGATGGCCATCAGCACAGCCAGAGGGGGTCGTGGTGCTGCGGCTGGATTTATCACATACGCATACCATTTGAATGGCGGTTTATCATGTTTACTGAGTGTGTCGTGATGAACTCAGATCTGATAGGATTAGAAACCAAATAGGATGTTTAAAAAAAAAAAGGCTGGGAGGAGGTTGGGTGTTATTTTACTGAATGATTCCACCACTGAAAGACTCACTAGACTAATTTATTTACTGAATAATTCCCCCACTAAACGACTCACTAGACTAACTTATTTACTGAATAATTCCCCCACTAAAAGAGTCACTAGACTAACTGTTTCAGTGTCATCAATAATTCCACCACTAAAAGACTCACTAGACTAACTGTTCAGTGTCATCAATGGTTCCCCCACTAAAGACTCACTAAAATAACTGTTTCAGTGTCATCAATAATTCCCCCACTAAAAGACTCACTAAAATAACTGTTTCAGTGTCATCAATAATTCCCCCACTAAAAGACTCAATACACTAACTGTTTCAGTGTCATTAATAATTCCCCCACTAAAAGACTCACTAAACTAACTGTTTCAGTGTCATCAATAGTTCCCCCACTAAAAGACTCACTACACTAACTGTTTCAGTGTCATCAATAATTCCCCACTAAAAGACTCACTACACTAACTGTTTCAGTGTCATCAATAGTTCCCCACTAAGAGACTCACTAAACTAACTGTTTCAGTGTCATCAATAATTCCCCCACTAAACGACTCACTACACTAACTGTTTCAGTGTCATTAATAATTCCCCCACTAAAAGACTCACTAAACTAA
>JAFLJL010018434.1:19532-24532 GCA_018398815.1 Conus ventricosus | reverse complement strand
TATTCCACAAGATACATTTCACAAATTACATGGATAAAACAATTAGGGATATCAACAATTCAAAGCACAAATTGTGTTCATACATTAAGATGTGAGCACATTTTCCCTTGATCTTTGTCTCACATCATAATGTTTCAAAACCCTCATGAAAATGAGAATATTTCCAAGTGTACATGTTTCTCAATAGACATGTAAACAAAATAAACATAGTTTAAACATAATTTCATTTTTCCCCACATGTAATGTTATAGTCCATTGAAAAGTCACATGCTTTCCATTGTTGACAATGACAAATGAAAACAATTGGATTTGTCTCATTGCACAATCAAAACATGTAATATATACATTTCTAAAGAGTTATTTGCTCATCACACATACATATAAAATTCATCGTCACAAGCAAGTTAGACATAAATAGTACTTGATTTTTCCCATTGTTTACCAAAGAATAAATATGTATTACATCAACATCAAGTAGTTGTTTGCTTGCAAAACATATAGTCACTTCAATAAGCAAATTATGCATAAATACCACTTGATTTAAACAGTCAATAGCATACAATGCACCGTCAAAAGTGATCACACCGTAATCCTTAAGAAAGACAAAAACAGGAATAGTCTTTCCCTTGAAGACAGTTACATTTGTCCATGAATATTCACGCACGTGACAACAAATCTGCCATGACATTTTGTGTTCCAGGCACTGGTTCAACAGTAAATTGGAATTCCTGCAATCAAGTATACTTTCACAAAATAGTTTCCTTCTGAGAGCTGACACAGAAGTTCTTCAATGTCTGGGATGGGCTCGGCATCGAACACAGTGATTCTTATTCACTTTTCTGTAATCGATGCAGAAACGCACCGATCCATCAGGTTTGTCCACCAATACAACTGGTGAGCTGTACGGAGATGTAGAAGGTTCTATCACCTTTAAATCCAGCTTACATTGATTTCTCTCTCAACCACCTCTTTTTTTTGCAAATGGGAGGGGGTATGGTCTGGTTCGCACTGGTATTTCAGAAGTTAAACTGAATACTATGGGGTTTCAATACCAGTTACTGTACCTGGGGTATCCGTCAACACATCCTGAAAGTTTTTCAAAATGTCTTTGAGCTGTTCTGTTTGACTTGTAGACAAATCATTCGACAGAATCACATCATCATAGGTTTCACCTTAACAGACAGAATAGGAAGGGGTACAACATCATCTGCACTGGTAGATGTTAACACTCCTACATTTGCTGTTTTCATAACTTTGATCTGTCCCTGTACGTTACATTGGGTACAAATTCATCACTGATAATGTCTGTCATGTTGACATCAGTTTCTGACACAGGATATATCCACTCAACCGACTGGTTGATGGCAACATTTGTACGTTCAACATACTTCTTCAACATGTTCACATGAAATACCTTCTCAGTGTTTGCCATTTTGATCTTATAATTTACTTCAGAAAGTTTTTCGACCACCTGAAAGACCCTTCCACATAACCGAAGCTTGTTTGTTCATCAGTGAGTAGTACAAGAACTTTTATCCCCTACACTGAAGGAACGTGCCTTTGCTTTTCTGTCTGCAAAGACCTTGTACACATCAGTTTCCCTATCAGCTGACTGTTGAGCAAGCTCACATGCATCCTTCAAACGATTATGGAGTTCATAAACGTATTGGTAAACAGTTTTTACTGTCAGGTATGTCCGTCTTCTCCGTCCATTGTGTCATCAACAGATCCAAAGGTCCCCTTGGTGAGTGTCCAAAAGAAGCTCAAATGGTGAGAATCCCAGCGTTTCGTTCGGCATTTCCCTGTATGCAAAAAGCAAAGCCGGTACGAAACGATCCCATTCCTGGGGCTCTTGCCTTCAACCTTTCTCAACATGGACTTTAACGTTCCATTGAAACGTTCAACCATGCCATTCGATTGGGGATGATATGGCGTGGTTGAAATGGAAGAGATTGACAACAGTCTGTAAATTTCTCTCATGAGATCAGAAATGAATTGCGTTCCACAATCCGAGAGAATTTCGTCTGGAAGACCCACTCTAGAAAAAATTGCAAGTAAGGCTTCAGCGACAGATACTGTATCAATTTTCTTCAGTGGAATCGCTTCTGGATACCTTGTTGCTGTATCCACCAAAGTCAAGATATAGCGATATCCCGAAGAAGACAGTGGTAGCGGTCCAACAAGATCAATAGCTACCTTCCGAAATGGAACAGAAATGAGAGGCATTTTGTGCAAAGGTGCACATGGGACACGACCTTTCTGAGATGACTTTTGGCAGATGTCACATGAGCGGCAAGTATTTCGTAACTTCCTTTGTGACACCCGGCCAATAAAAAGAATCAAGAACTCTCTTTAACGTTCTTTTGATCCCACAGTGACCAGCGAACAATGCATCATGAGCCGTGTGCAGCACTGTTTCTCTAAGTGGTTTTGGAACCACAACCTGTCTGTTGTCCTGTCCAGGTACACACCTGTAGAGAATGTCAGAGTCCAGTATGTACGTTGGTTTGTCCGTTGGTACGTCAGTGACAGTCTGTTTAGCAGCAGAAAGTATTGTCGTCAGCGTCTCGTCTTTTCCTGCATTTCTTTTAAATCATCTGGGGTAATCTGGAGTTCATCCAGTTTTGAGACTTTTAGCGGCTTTGTAGCCTTTCCCTGCTCTATGACGTTTGATCTAGTACTCACAAGACAAGGAACAAACGATCCTCCAGCACCACCATGTACTGTAGCGACACCTGGCAAATTGCCCAAGATCAAGTCGCAGACTGGGTTATCAATGACACAGGCGGTAAGAAAACCGGAGTAGTACGGTGTGTCGACTGAAATTTTCGCCAGCGGAAACGTTTCAAATCTTGCCTCCAAACGACCTACACTTTTGGACAGTGTTGAGATACTGGTCTTGAAGCACGAAAGACTTCCGTACACCAGCAGTAGTGCACCCAGTGTCTCGCAAAACCGAAGCCTGCAATCCATTGATGGCTCCGTTTTCTAACACCAGTCCATCAACAGATTGATCTGGTGCCAAAACAAGGCCTTCTTCACAATCAGTGAGACTAATGCGGGTTTTGAATACACCCGGTCTGAAAGGGCAATTCTGTTTCAGATGGAACTTGCCATCACAAAAGAAACAGCGCATTGTCTGATCGGCAGCTGACTGATTTTGTGAACTTCTGTTCTGTGCCACGAACTGGCCCAAAAGGTCTACGTGGTGGTCGATTGTCCACGACCTCGGAACGTTTTGCTGAGGAGTAACGGGTCTGTCCGGCGGTGAGTACTGGTATTGACGAAAGTCACTCGAACCGCGGAAAGATCCCTGTCCGTTCCTAGGATAGGTATATCCTTGAGGACTCAAAAATGACCCCGATTTCCTTTCCTGTAACTTCCCTGTCCTGATGGGATAGTACATGACGCATGAGACTCAAAGATGGAAAATTCTCCTTTCCTAGCCACGCCCTTATCTGGGTGAGCGATACAATACTGATCAGCCATCTGACACATTTCCTCCACGTTTTCAAATGCCTTTCTTTAAGGAAAGTGGCCAGATCTTTGCTCACGCTCTGGAAAAGTTGTTCTCTAAGAAGGAGATCTCGCAGTGAACTGAAAAGTCTTGTTCGTTTTAGAATAAATCGATCCATCGATCCAAACAATGACTCATACGGATCAGAAAAGACGGAAACGATTCTCCTTTTTCAGGGCGCACAGAACGGAAACGTTCGTGAAAACGATCAGCAGAACATTGAAATTTCTTGAGGAGTTCTTCTTTCAACTGATCCCAAGTTAAATTTTGTTTCGCTGCAAGTGAGTGGTACAATGTCAAAGCGCTACCCTTAAACAACGACGCAAATACAATGTCCACTTTTCTTGGCCAACCACAAGACGTTTGCGTGACTTTCAAATCGGAAAAGAAAACTATCAATGTCATCCGTTTTTTTTTTCCTCAAAAGGCGGCAACTTTGGAATATATGCCGCTTTTGGTTGAGGCATGGCTGCGGAACCGACTGTGTGGAGGTTCTCCTCGATGCCTGGATTCTTTTAATTTCGCATCAGTCTCTAGTTCTAACGCCTCAACTAAATTGACGTTCTTCAGCTTCAGCTTCCCTCTGTAGTCTATTTGCTTCAGCTTCCCTCTGTAATTTATTTCTTCAGCTTCCCTCTGTAGTCTATTTGCTTCAGCTTCCCTCTGTAATTTATTTTCTTCAGCTTCCCTCTGTAGTCTATTTGCTTCAGCTTCCCTCTGTAATCTTTTTTCTTCAATTTCGGCTTCCCTCTGTAATTTATTTTTCTTCAGCTTCCCTCTGTCTTAGCCTGTCTGCCCTATCTGTGCATTGTTGCACATAGTTAGTAAGTTTTTTCTCCATCACAAACCCAAGCGTTCCGCTTGTTTAACATATCTATCAAAATCATCCATAATGAACCGTCAGATATAAACACCAAACAATCTCAAAGTATGAATAAAAATAAGGCGATATATGATAATGTTATGTTTCACAAAACCGTAATCACAGTATATACAAATACAGAATTCAAATTTCCGGAATAAACAGAAAACAGCTTACTAAAACAGGGTAGATATGAAATCCAAGGAATGTATTTTTCCAAAAATAATTTGCAACTGATATCAATTTGGAATTTAGAAAACAAAATGAAGTTTAATGCAAAACTGTTTCCCTTAAGAAAGGAAATACACACAATAAAGTTTCTGAAAATAAATTCTTTATAAAGTTTTTAGTTCTTAAATGTTCTTGTTGTCAGTCTTTTCTTTCTTACTTAATTTCAAACGAATTTACAAAACAAATGTACCGCCTTATACAAAAAATGAATATAAATTTACAAAACAAATGGAATCACAAACAATTAAAAAGAGGGGAAGAAACACAAACTACCGGAAATCTTACCTAAAAGATGAAAATGTTGAAAAGAAAACTAGATAGGAGCCTATTGAGGAGAAGGTTTAAGAGGTTTTGAAAAAGGGGTGAAAAGGAAATGAAAGGATACACAGA
>JAFLJL010018434.1:9532-14532 GCA_018398815.1 Conus ventricosus | reverse complement strand
GCGCGTTCATCTCCGCTCAGTCCACCTGACAGCGCGTTCATCTCCTCAGTCCACCTGATAGCACGTATCATCTCGCTCAGTCCACCTGATAGAACGTTCATCTCCTCAGTCCACCTGATAGAACGTTCATCTCCCTCAGTCCACCTGACAGCGCGTTCATCTCCGCTCAGTCCACCTGACAGCGCGTTCATCTCCTCAGTCCACCTGACAGCACGTTCATCCCTCAGTCCACCTGACAGCACGTTCACTCCTCAGTCCACCTGATAGCACGTTCATCTCCTCATCCACCTGATAGAACGTTCATCTCCTCAGTCCACCTGACAGCACGTTCATCTTCTCAGTCCACCTGACAGCACCTTAATCTCCTCAGTCCACCTGATAGAACGTTCATCTCCGCTCAGTCCACCTGACAGCACGTTCATCTTCTCAGTCCACCTGTAGCACGTTCATCTCCTCAGTCCACCTGATAGAACGTTCATCTCCTCAGTCCACCTGACAGCACGTCATCTCCTCAGTCCACCTGATAGAACGTTCATCTCCTCAGTCCACCTGACAGCACGTTCATCTCCTCAGTCCACCTGACAGCACGTTCATCTCCTCAGTCCACCTGACAGCACGTTCATCTCGCTCAGTCCACCGGCTTTATTACTCCGCAGTGTAGGCCAGCTGTAGTTTACTCTTCGTTGGCGTGTCTGTCTGTCTGACTGTCTGTCTGACTGTCTGTCTGTCTGTCTGTCTGACCGTCTGTCTGTCTGTCTGTCTGTCTGTCTGTCTGACTGTCTGTCTGACTGATCGTCAGATTGGGTTCTGCTGCTGTGCAGGCCAGATCTGCTAGCACTGGATTCTTGGGTGTTTGTTTGTTTGTTTTTTGTTGTTTGTAGGTTGTTGTTTTTGTTGGTTGATTGGTTGGTTGGTTGCTTTGCTTGATTGTTTTTGTTTTGTTGTTGTTTGTTTGTTTTGTTGTTTGTATGTTGTTGTTTTTTTGTTGGTTGATTGGTTGGTTGTTGCTTTGCTTGATTGTTTTTGTTTTGTTGTTGTTTGTTTGTTTTTTGTTGTTTGTATGTTGTTGTTTTTTGTTGGTTGATTGGTTGGTTGGTTGCTTTGCTTGATTGTTTTTGTTTTGTTGTTGTTTGTTTGTTTTTGTTGTTTGTATGTTGTTGTTTTTTGTTGGTTGATTGGTTGGTTGGTTGCTTTGCTTGATTGTTTTTGTTTTGTTGTTGTTTTGTTTGTTTTCAGTTGTGCAAGTGTCAGGCTGTGTCAAAACGTTGATCAGGACATTTCACAGTTCCTGTTACTACCTATTTCAGTGGGCCGTGGACACATTGAGTGAATGCCAGTGTGTCTGTGACACATTGAGTGAATGCCAGTGTGTCTGTGACACATGAGTGAATGCCAGTGTGTCTGTGACAACTGGGAGTGAATGCCAGTGTGTCTGTGACACAGGGAGTGAATGCCAGTGTGTCTGTGACACAGGGAGTGAATGCCAGTGTGTCTGTGACACATTGAGTGAATGCCAGTGTGTCTGTGACACATTGAGTGAATGTCAGTGTGTCTGTGACACAGGGAGTGGATGCCAGTGTGTCTGTGACACAGGGAGTGAATGCCAGTGTGTCTGTGACACAGGGAGGAGTGAATGCCAGTGTGTCTGTGACACATTGAGTGAATGCCAGTGTGTCTGTGACACATTGAGTGAATGCCAGTGTGTCTGTGACACATTGAGTGAATGCCAGTGTGTCTGTGACACATTGAGTGAATGCCAGTGTGTGTGACACAGGGGGTGAATGCCTGTGTGTCTGTGACACATTGAGTGAATGCCAGTGTGTCTGTGACACATTGAGTGAATGCCAGTTTGTCTGTGACACAGGAAGTGAATGCCAGTGTGAGAGAATGGAATATATGCAAATTACACAGGCCAATCAATGAACGCTGTACGAAACTCTGTCTTCTGCGCATCCGTCCAACGCTGACCTTAGCCTAATCCTGACCCGGAATAAACATAGCTCTACCACTGACCCTAACCTAAAACTAACTTCATAAAACTTCTGTAAAAAACCGTAGGCTTCTATGATTTTGTTCATCTCCTTCCAACACCTGTCCCTGTGTGTGAAGAATCTTCTTGGACTGAGCGGCAAGTTCAAAGGGCTACCCCGTGTGGTCGATTACCTACGTGGTGAAGCAAACAATCACGGGACTTTGTTTCCTCACTCTAGATATTCTACAACTCTTAAATGAATTCCTGATGACCGGATAATTTCGTTACAGCTGCGCTCCTAGCGACTTTGTCTAGACTGATAAGGCTATAATTAACAGTAAATGGTGATGAGTTTAATTTTGAATTCTTTGGGCTTGGAGGTTTGTTCAAAAGTGGGTGTACAAAAGATGGGTCATGTGGTGGCGCCAGTAGTTCTGTCCCATTTTCCTGTGTTCTTGGGAGATCAAAGAGATAAGACAGACAACAACGTGCATGCGCGCTTTCACAACAATGAAACCAACCCAAATACGACAGTGTATGTGACAGGCAGCGTGTTTTTGAGTTGATTTTGAACGATTCTAATCCAGTCTGTTCCGCACAGACCTGAGCGTTTTTGAGTTGATTTTGAACGATTCTAATCCAGTCTGTTCCGCACTGACGCGCTGGTGCCTTCCAAATACTATGTGTTTCTTTCTGCAAGACGGGAAAATTTTATCATCCCTCTTTCTGTCCAAATCATGTTGAAGCCGATCTGTTGAAATCTCATAGCTCGGCATGTTCCTGTGTCGTGTGGACACTCTACAGATCAACTGTTCTTGAATTCTGACAATATGAAGCGTGTTTGATGGAGGGAGTAAGAAAGAAATCCTTCTCTAACTTGGTTTTGAATGCGTGAGTAGGAGGATAATGTCAAAGGACGTGTGTGTGTGTGTGTGAGGGGGGGGGGGTGAATACGAGAGGAAGATTTACTTGATTTCTAAATATCTGAAGACGTGTACTGATATTTCTCATTTCCGTCAATGTTGATACCAACTGTTCAAAATAAAAACCTCTTTGAAAGGGGCAAAATTTAGGAGGGGAGGGGGTGATTTGTTTCGGTTTGGTTCGCTCTGTGTTGTTTTGTTTTAGTGCTCTCTGATTGCAAACAGCCGTTGGGTAGGTCTATGTTTGCTTTGAGAATGCGGATGTAACTTAGTGATTTATGACAAACCACGTACCGGCAGTGCACTTAACACAAGTCTCTTTACCTGGGGACGGGAGTGGAGGAGGGGTGGGGGGAGGTCTGGCAGGAGGAGTAGGGGGCTGGCGGGAGAAAGAAAAGAGGGGGGGGGGGGGGTAGAGGAGGAGGGTCTGACAGAACTGTGAATTCCCAGTTGCTACAACTTCACTGGCTATCTGTCTCAAACCGTATCTCGTACAAAATCTCAACTCTCACTTTCTCTGCTCTCTTTGAAAATGGACCTTCTTATCTCTCAGATCTCCTTAAAATCTACCCCCTCTCGACAACTACGCTCCTGTGCTGACGACCGCCTTCTACGAATGACTCGCTCCAGGACTACCACTGGTGAAAGATCTTTCTCCTTTCAAGCTCAGCGACGTGGAACAGACTGCCAGACTCTCTCAGACATTCAGATTCTATCTCTTCTTTTAAGTCTGAACTTAAAACCATCTGTTTTCTCATAATTAGTCAATGCTGTGGGGGGGGGGGGGGGGGGGGGCTAAACCTTACTCATAGCCGTCTGGGCCTTTTCAATGTAGTGTATGTGTATGTTCTCTATTACTGTATTTGTTGTATGATTGAACGCTATAGGATTTAGTTTTTGTGGTGATACTTGAAAAAAAAGTGAATGTCATACTCGTAGGATTAGGATTTGTTAGTTGCTGTAGTAATAGTATTTGTGGTTGGGTGTAAGGTGTACTATCGTATATGAGAAGGATGAATGTAGTATGATTTTGTAAAGCGCTTAGAAAAATTCGTTTGATTAAGCGCTATATAAGAAACATTATTATTATTATTAACGTCGTTCCTCGTTGGTGGATTGGGGCAGTAAGTTGCTACAACGTCGTTCTTATTGGTGGAGTGGGGCAGTAAGTTGCTACAACGTCGTTCTCCGTCGGTGGACTGGGGCAGTAAGTTGCTACAACGTCGTTCTTCGTCGGTGGATTGGGGCAGTAAGTTGCTACAAACGTCGTTCTTCATTGGTGGATTGGGGCAGTAAGTTGTTCCAACATCGTTCTCCGTTGGTGGATTGGGGGCAGTAAGTTGCTACAACGTCGTTCTCCGTCGGTGGATTGGGGCAGTAAGTTGTTACAACGTCGTTCTTCGTCGGTGGATTGGGGCAGTAGTTGCTACAACGTCGTTCTCCGTCGGTGGATTGGGGCAGTAAGTTGTTGTTACAACGTCGCTCTCCGTCGGTGGATTGGGGCAGTAAGTTGTTACAACGTCGTTCTTCATTGGTGGATTGGGGCAGTAAGTTGTTCCAACGTCGTTCTCCGTCGGTGGATTGGGGCAGTAAGTTGCTACAACGTCGTTCTCCGTCGGTGGATTGGGGCAGTAAGTTGCTACAACGTCGTTCTTCATTGGTGGATTGGGGCAGTAAGTTGTTACAACGTCGTTCTCCGTCGGTGGATTGGGGCAGTAAGTTGTTACAACGTCGCTCTCCGTCGGTGGATTGGGGCAGTAAGTTGTTACAACGTCGTTCTCCGTCGGTGGATTGGGGCAGTAAGTTGTTACAACGTCGTTCTCCGTCGGTGGATTGGGGCTATATTCACATTTGAAGATATAATCCATTACAACAAGAACCTTAATGAATACTTCAATCTCTCTCCGCAGTAAATTCTGTTGTCTTATGGGGGTACATGTGGGTATCGCCTGGACTGGAGTGACGGCAGCGTACGACATGCAGCTGCCTGAATGCAGGGCGAGAACTGGGATGTTGTCCTGGAGCTCTGTGGCCCAGGCATGAACAGCAAAGGTTGGGCGTCACCCTTCACAGGGGTCCAGATGGTATGGCCACGGCTGTCTCCA
>JAFLJL010018432.1:76184-81199 GCA_018398815.1 Conus ventricosus | reverse complement strand
GGGAAAAAACCCCGGTTTGTTGATCCCAAACCCCAAAATTTGCCTTTTTTTTTTGGGGGGAAAAGCACCCCCAAAGTTTTATCCTTTTGTTGGGAAAAAATTTTTTTTTCTTCACACTTTTTTTCCTTTTATTAAATAACGTAAAATTTTTGATACACTAAATTAGAAAAATATCTTGGGTTTTCGAATATTTAAACTAGTTATGTAATGACGTGAACTAGTTAAAAACCTATTTTGTTTAAAAGGAATTTTGCCAAAAAATCTTTGTTTTGTTTATTAAATCCTTTATTTAAAAAAAAATTTTTTTGTTTTGTGTGTTTTCTTTTTGTGTGTTTAAAAAAAGGCAGTGTTTTTTTTTTGTCAAGACATAAAAAATTTTTCCGTGTTAACAAATTTGCACAGGCCATCTTGAGTCACCAGTTAAACATGGTTTTTTTGATCTTAAGCGCACTCCATTAGGAATATTTATGGGCCCCTTTTTTTTTTTTTTTTTGTTGGGCGGGCAAATGTGGGGGGGAAGTGGAATAAGAAAAAAGTTTAAAAGTGACAAAGAGGGAGAAATTACGGTTCGTGCCTTGATGGTTGTTAAATGTTTTGGGTTTTGTTAATTGTTTTTTTTTTTTTCCTTTTGAAAATTTTTTGTTGTGAAAAAATTAATGTTTTTTGAATTACCATTATTATTCAATAAGCACTCTAAAAGCACACAAAGTACACACACACACCAACCAAACACACTCAAACACACGCGCACCGCACACACTCATACGTGTGCGTGCACAAGCAAACCAAAAGAACTTGTAAATACTTTTATTCCATTTTTTTGGCAAAAAAACTCACACATTATATACTTTTCACCCTTTAACCTAAGTTTTTTTTGTAAGTTTAGATACAGTCCAATTGGTCACTACAGATCTGAATTTTTTTTTTAAATATAAAAGGAGGGAGGGGGAGGGAAGGGGGACGGGGAGGTAGAGGGGGAAGGAAAGGGAAAGGGGGGTGGGGGGGGGGGGGGGATGTTCACTGATTTTTTTGTTGTTTTTAATATATGTTTTTATCTGTTTATTTCAATAGGTATTTTATATACGATTTCTTTAAGAATATTTTAAAAACCGCCTAAGCACCTATGGTACACACATTCACACTTTTCGCATCTACGGGAACTCTATAATTTTCGTCATGCCTATTTATTCTCGAAAAAACCTCCTTTTTTTTTTTTTTTTTTTTAAATCGTTAAATCACATTAGTGGAAAGACGTTAATAATAACACACAAACAACACACACACACACCACACAAACACACACACACCACACACACACATTGATCACACCAACATTAAAAAAGAGAAAATGTCAATATGCTCACAAGTTATACTAAGTGTCAATTGACGGAAATACACTAACCAATTAAAAATATAACAGATGGTTCATGTATTGGTAAGCAAACAGGTTGTGCATTCTTAATCCCAGACTTGAGGTGGAGAAATCTTTTTACATTGGATGTAACATATCTATATTCACAGCTGAATTAACAGCAATACTGATGGCTTTGAATTACCTTTTAAATTTCCCCCAAACAATATTTCAAGCTCTGTTTTGTGTAGATTCAAAATCAGTCCTTCAGGCGGCTAAAAGATTTTCATCTGCATATAGACCTGAAATGATTATTGAGGTCAGCTGTTTGATCCACATGCTTATTGAAGGAGGCACCAGTTATCCTTTTGTTGGATTCTTCACACTGTTCCTTTTATTATAACGATAAAGTAGATAGGGCAGCTAAATGTGGAGCAAAACATATCTCTGGTTTGAATATCTTAAACTAGCCTTATCGGTACATGAGCAGTGCAACCTAGTTAAAACACATATTTTGAAAAAATTTCAAAGATAGAATGATAGAATCATGAACAATAAAAGTCATACAGTTTGATACTTTTGAGTAATTTAAAAAATATTTAACATAACTTTAGTGTATTAAAAAAAAATATACTTTTCGTTGATGTATAGGGTTTGAAACTTGTGCTTTAACAATAAATGTGTTATTAAAACATAGTGTGTTTATGTAATAAGAAAATAGCACGTGACACATTTGTTACATGTTCAAGACATGAAAAAAATAATTCCAGTGTTGAGACAAAATAGTGCACAGGCCATCTTTGAGTCACCAGCTCTAACACATGAGTTTTTTGTATGCTTAGAGCGCACTCCATTAGGGAAGTATTTATAGGTTCCTTTTTTTTTTTTTTTGTATGTTGGGCGGGCAAAAGTGTGGGGAGGGAAGATGGAATAATGTACAAAGCTTAAAAGTGACAAAGACGGAGAAAAGTTACGGTTCTGTGCCTTGATGGTTGTTAAATTGATTAGTTTTGTTAATTGTTTTTTTTCTTTTCCTTTGAAATTTTTTTGTTGTTGAAAAATTTAAGTGCTTTGTAATTACCATTATTATTCATATAAGCACTCATATAAGCACACACATATGTACACACACACACACACACTCAAACACACTCGCATATGTATACACACACGCGCACACGCACATGCACTCATACGTGTGCGTGCACAAGCATAAGCACACACGTAAGAACTTGTAAATACTTTTATTCCAGTTTTTGTTGCAAAATAAACTCACACATTATATACAATTCACCAGCTTTAACCTAGATTTTTTTTGTAAGTTTAGATATCAGTCCAATTGGTCACTACAGTATCTGAATTTTTTTCTTAATATAAAAGTGATGGAGGGGAGGGAGGGACGGGGAGAGGATAGAGAGGGAAGGAAAGGAAGGGGGTGGGTGGGGATGAGGTGGGGATGTTCACTGATTTTGTTGTTGTTATATATATATGTTTTTATCTGTTTATTATTTCTAATAGTGTAGTTATATACGTATTTCTTTAATCAGATATATTTTAAATAACCGCCTAAGCACCATATGTGTACACACATTCACACATACATGCATGCATACTTGGAACTCTATAACTTTCAGTCATGCACTAGTCTTATTCTCTGACACACTCCTTTTTTTTTTCTTTTTTTTTAATCGTCTAATATCACGATTAGTGGAAAGACGTTAAATGAATGACACACACAACACACACACACACACAACACACACACACACACACACAACACACACACACACACACACACACACACACATTGATCACACCAACATTAAAAAGATGAAATAGTTCAATATGCTCACAAGTTATACTAAGTGTCATATTGACGAGAAATACACTAACCAATTAAAAAATATACACAGATGGTTCATGTATTGGTAAGCAAACAGGTTGTGCATTCTTAATCCCAGACTTGAGGGTGGAGAAATCTTTTTACATTGGATGTAACATATCTATATTCACACTGAATTAACAGCAATACGATGGCTTTGAATTACCTTTTAAATTTCCCCACAAACAAAATTTCAAGCTCTGTTTTGTGTAGATTCAAAATCAGTCTTCAGGCGCTAAAGATTTTCATCTGCATACTAGACCTGAAATGATTATTGAGGTCACTGTTGATCCACATGCTATTGAAGGAGGCACCCAGTTATCCTTTTGTGGATTCTTCACACTGTCCTTTTTATAACGATAAAGTAGATAGGGCAGCTAAATGTGGAGCAAAACATATCTCTGGTTCTGAATATCTTAAACTAAGCCTTATCGGTACATGAGCAGTGCAACTGTTAAAACACTATTTTGAAAAATTTCAAAGATAGAATGATAGAACATGACAAAAAAGTCATTTGATTTTTGATTTAAAACATTCACAAACTTAATTTAAATAAAAATATACTTTCGTTGATGTATAGGTGGAAACTTGATGCTTTTTAAAACAAAAATTTAAAAACATAGTGTGTTTATGTAAAAGAAAATAGCACGTGAACAATTGTTACTTATTCGTTTTGTAGAATGGAAAGGAAAATCCAAATTTTGACCTGATTTTGTGTCGGCAATTAAGTCTTACTTAACACTTTGTTTTGTGTTCTTCTGCTTTGGCGTGTTTCAGTACGTTTTGTTTCATTTGCTGTCAAGACATAAAAATTTCAGTGTTGAACAAAATGTGGAAAGGCATCTTTTAGTACCAGCTTAAACATGAGTGTATGATAGAGCGCACCCTTGGGTATTTATAGGTTCCTTTTTTTGTTTTTTTTTGTGTTTGGGCGCGCAAAAGTTTGGGGGAAATGAATAATTAAAAGCTTAAAGTACAAGAAGAAAGTTACGGTTCTGTGCCTTGATGTTGTTAAATTGATTATTTTAATTTTTTTCTTTTCCTTTAAAATGATTTTGGTGACAAATTAAGTGCTTGAATTACCATTATTATTTAAATATTTTCATTTTGCCCAAAATAGTACACACACACACACAACTCAAACCAGCTTAACTAACACACGCGCACAGGACATCGACCATCGGTGCGTGACAAGCATAAGCACACACGTTAAGAATTGTAAATACTTTTTCCAGTTTTTGTTGGGAAAAAGAATAAAAATTAGTTCCGTTTACCAAGATTTGTTTTGTAAGTTTAGATATAGTCCTATTATCTATATATCTAATTTGTTTTAATATATTTTAATGGAGGGAGAGGGCGGAGAATAGGTAGAAAGGAAGGGGTGGGTGGGATAGTGGGGATTTATGATTTTATGTGTTTTATATACTTTTTTTTTCTGTTATTTTTAATAGTGTAGTTATATACGATTTCTTTAATCGATAATTTTAAATAACCGCCTAAGCACCATAACACACATCACACAATACATCAGCATACTGAAATCTATACACTTTCACATGATCACAGTCTTATTCATGACAATCCTTTTTTTTTTCTTTTTTTTTAATCGTTATATCACGATTAGAAAGACGTTAAATGAATACACACTCCCCACACAACACACACACACACACACACAACCAACACACCAAAACACACACACAACACACATTTCAACATTACAAAAAATGAAAATGTCAATATGTCAAATTAACTTAATCCACAACAAATCAACAGTTAAAT
>JAFLJL010018432.1:51184-68684 GCA_018398815.1 Conus ventricosus | reverse complement strand
TCCTGGCCAGGAATATCGGGCGTCACGTGAGAGACCTGCTGTGGAGCCGACCCAGGAGGACCCGACGATCACGGTACCAGCCGTCCTGGTACTACCAGACCTACCCAGAACCTCTGCTCTACAGCCTGGACCCCTGGAGCAACAGGTTCAGCGTGCTGGGGGACTGGTGAAAGTGGAACTTTGCAAAATACCAGCACCACTTGTGACCAGAGTGCAACTCACGTTATTATTGAATTGCAGTATAAAAAATAATCATTCATTTTCCATTAGCACAGTCATTCATTAATATATAATTGTTATTTACTTTATCTGAATATCGTTTGCATTAACTTACAGGTACCTATTTATCTGTTGATAAGTGAAAATTTCTAATGTTAAAAGACGGTACTTTTAAGGTATTTCAGTGGAACTGTCGATCTGTTATAACCTCCCTTGACCAACTAGCACAAAAACTTGCAGAAGAAAACTACAATGTATTGGCCTTACAATCCTTAAACACACGTAGAAACAAATTACCTAAACTCATTGGCTATTACTTCCCACCAGTTGTTCAAGAGGGGAACACTAATGATAAAATCAACGTAGCCATATACATTAAGGAAGGAGAGAACTACACCTCCTGTGCAGTCCTGTTCCACCAAACACACCTGATTCCTATTCCTGCGCAGTCAAGGTAAACACCAACATCATATTAACTGTCGTGTCAGTCTATCTACCACGGGGACCAAGCGAGTTCAGATGAAAACAGTAGTTATCTTATAACTGGAGATTTTAATGCTCATTCCCCGTTTTGGGAAAAGGATTGCCAGTTAATTACTAGTAACCGTTTTGTTGAAAATCTAGTCGACCGTCCTTATATCTTTTAAATGACGGGAGAATAACACGTATTCCTGACAACCCTAAGCACAAGCCAAGTGCAATAGATCTAACTCTAGTATCTCCAGATCTAGCGTCACTTTGTGATTGGCAAACCCTTGATGACACACTCAACAGTGATCATATTGCTATCATCACTACCTTTGAACTTCAAGGTCTGAACCAAAAGATTTAACAAAGGAAAAAGTCCAGGCAAATTCACGGAATTACTAAAAAAACATTCTATGTCGACACAAAAGAACTTGATACTCAATCTATTGACGACCTATACGATCAGTTTCAGAATGCTATGCTTTCTGCTGCGAATCAGTCAATACCTAGGATAAAACCTGCCAAATCAAGCTCAAAAAGCACACAGGTAATTGTGATGAATGTGGATAAAGAAATTATAACATGGTGTCAGAGACGGGATCCAGTAACGAGATCGAACAGCTTTAAAACAGCAAAACAACGCTTCAAATCAGTTTGAGGTAAACACTGATCGAAGTTACGGATGCTGCTGGTTGCCGAGGTAAACTTAAAACAAACGATCGTCAACGATGTCGAGCGAGTCTAGAAGGCAAAACCTCATGCAACTTTCCCCCCACCAAAAAAAAAATTTAAAACTTTGAAAAACCCCAGTGGATCAGCAATCATTTAAAATGGAAAACGTTTTCAAAAGATCGGGAAGAATTTTAAAAATTGCTTCAAACTGCAGAAAGGGAAAGGGCCGAAATTACAAAAATTTTCCCGTGTTCCTTCGGAGAAAAGCAGCGGAACTCGTCGATGGATTTTCGTTCATTTGCCTGGGAAAAAATTGACAAAAAAAGGGTCATAAAAAAATTTTTAAAGATTTTTTCGTAGGTAAAAACCAAACGAAGTCTACAAAGCCTACCTGTTTCAACAAAAAAACGGGGACATTCAAAAAGCTTTTAAAGTTACATCGCGGGAACGGAGAAAATTTCCCAAAACTTGCAACTTTGGTAACTTAAAAAACAAAATGATTAGAGACAAAATATTTTGTGGGGGGAATGTTTAAAGTTTTTTAAAGGAAAAAAAATTTTAATTGAGGAAAAGATCAAAAACGGGGAAAAAAAGGAAATTGAAATTTGCAGACACTTGAAATTTCCCAAAATCACAAGTGAAAAAAAATGACAACATCAATAAAAAAATTCACAAAAAAAAATCACAAAAACAAAAAGTTAGTCTTTAAAAATGAAAAAGGGAAAAAAAAGCACCCATGACAAAACTGTTAAAAAAAAAGATGAGAAAGAAAGTCAAGGGCACAAGATGGGGGAAATACAAAATTCTAAAGGAAAATGTCCTGCTTTTGGAAAAAAAATGAAAATTGTTTTTAAAAATACAATCATTTCAAGCAATGCTGTAAAAGTAAAAAAAAAAAAGGGAACACAGCATCATGATGACGGGTTAAACACTGTTAAGAATTGTTTTTTGACACAATTCGGGGAGTGAAGTCAGTGTAGGTGTGGTAAAAAAACCCCAAAAGCAAAAATAAAAGGGAAAAAAATTTTTTGCCCACTGCAGATTTTTAAAAACCCAAAGTATAAATTTTTTAAAATTCACTGGTGCTAAACAAACATTTTGGGCCATTGCAGATAAAAAAAATTTTGACAAAAAACCTGCAATGAAAAAGACCAAAAAAAAACTCCCTTGCTACAAGGGGGAAAACATTAAAAAACTGTTGGTACTTGTAACTTTCTGTGAGGGACAAAGAGCTGAAATTTTTTTTGTTTTAAACACAAAATCAATTGCACTAAGGTCTTGAATCAATTAAAGAATTTAAACATAATTCAAATCTTAAAGTCTAATGCTGAAACAGCCCTACCCCAATTTTCCTGAATTATTTCAAGAATTAGGGTTCTCAGTCGACCACATCACTGATTTGGCCCCAAACCCAAAAAAAACCTGTCATACAGCCCCCTAAAAATGTAAATTTTTCAAAAAAAAGGATCAAATACATTGGTCACATAAAAACAAAAAAAGGCTTCAAACCAACCCACAAAAGTTTGGAAGAAAAAAAAAAAAACATACCTTCACCCAAAAGCAAAAAAGATTCCCAAAGATATTTGGGGAATGTTCAACTATTTTGGAAAATTTTTTTCCCCACAAAATGGCTGATTCCACTCCCACCAATCCCGTCACTTTGCAGAAAAAAGTAGACTGGCAATGGAATAAAGAGCGGGAAGGAAGCATTTCAAAACCCCCAAAGGGACATTTTTAACAAAAGCTCCCTTTTCTAGCTCATTACAACCCAAAACAAACCCAGTAAAAATCACTACAGTTTTGCTCTTCAAGGGGGTTTTGGGGTGTCATTACTAAAAAATAAAAAAACCAAAGTTGCATATGCTTCCGGAGCACTCACGGGAAACGAACAAAAATATCCCCAAATTAAAAAGGAAAACACTTGCAATTGTTTCTGCATGTAAAAAATTTCCCACCCAGTACATATAGGGAAAAACGTGAAAGGTGGAAACAGTCAAAAAACCAAAATTAAAACATCTGGAGAAAAAAAATAAACAAAGGGTCCACCGAGAATACAAAAATTTATTTTGGGAAAACTCCAAAGAAAATTTTTCCATCAGTACATATAGGGCAAACAGTGCAAGGGGGGAAACAGATCACAAACCAATTGAAAAAACTGGAGAAAAACATTTTAAAAAAAATGCCCACCGGGGTTTACAAAGATTAGGGTTGGAACTCCCAAAGATAAAAACCCAAAGGGAAAAAGAAATGTATTTGCAGACACATTATCAAGACAAGGGCAACAGGTCGCAGTCTCACACAATGAAGTCAAAAGAAAAAAAAATTCCAGAATTCCCCGAAAAACACACTTCTAAAAAATTTTAAAATTTAAAAGATTAAAATTTAAAAAGAAATAAAAAGGGAAAAACAGCCAAAGATAGGGAACTATTTTCAACTCAAAAAACCAAATACAAAAAGGATGGCCGGCAAAAAAGGGAACAATGTAGAGGGGGCCCTACCAAAGAATTACTTCTTTCTGACAATGGCCACAATAGGGCAGTGGGGAATTTTTCCAATTTTGCAAAAAAAGGGAAAATTAAAAACACACTACATCCGGGTACCAGATACCCCAAAGTCTAAGGGAAATTTGCAAAAAAAATGGTAAAAAACACTAAAAAAGGGTTTTTTACAAAAGAAAGGGGGCAGAAATTTCAGGACGGTTTTTGGGCAAGTATTGAACTACAGGCCCCACCCAATAAATTTGGAAAAACCTTCCACCCCTCAGCAAAAATTACTCATAACAAAAAATTTTAAAAACAAGACTCAATTTTCCCAAAAAAAAAGAAATCTAAAAAGAAGAAATCGATCAAGCCCAAAAAGGGAAAACTAAAAGAAAAACAAAAGAACAGATAAACTTTTATACAAAGGGCAAAAGCGTTGTCTAAACTAAAAACCCAGATGACAAAGTCTATATAAAGGAAAAAGAGGGGGGTGGAAAACCAGAAAAGGGTTTTAAAAAAACCCAAATACCAAAGATAAAAATTATTTAAAACGGAAACAGGCACACTGAGGGAAACGAAAGATTTGATGAAAGTAAAAAGAAAACAAAATACAAATACGGCCCGAAAAAAAACCCAAAGCACAAGTACAACCCCAAAACAAAAACAAACAAACCCTTTGCCAAAATAGAAACATTTCCCAAAAAGAAATGAGTGACACAAACAGTCAGACGAAAAACAAAACAATAAACAAGGAAACAAACACATGATGCCAAACAAAAAAACAAAAAAATTTAAAAAAAAAAAACCCACTTCAGAAACAAATTTTCCCAAACACACTAAAACCCAAAAGTGGAAAGAATTGGGGAAAAATCCCAAAAAGAATAATGAATATTTTTTTGAAATGTTATATGTTAAATTCTGTTCATAAAGTTAAAATTATTTGTTCCAGATTTTTTTTAAGATTAAAATAAAACTTTAGTAATTTAGTATGTTAAAGGGACAGGGAAAAAAAAAGGGAAAATTTGCTTAAACTGATGTTAAAAAAATAATTTTATATTTTTGTTATAGTTCTTTGTGATGGAAAAAAGACTTTTGAACATTAAATGTTCAGTAGTTTAAACTGTAAAAAGACATTTATCTTTCTTTTAAAATTTTTTTCTTACATAATTTTTAAAAGGGAATAAAAATGAATTTTTAAATTTGGGTTAATACTTTTTGCTTATTAAAAACAGTACAAGAAAATTGGGTGCTGAACCCGAATAGAATAAAGTTTACATTAAAAAAAAGATAGTAAGAAAAAAGAAAGAAAAAAACATACTAAAAAAAAAAAATAATAAAAAAATTAAAAATAAAAAAGCATTAACTAAAAGAAGGGAGTTTCACTTAGGGCAGTTACATTATACCCCCTTGATTTTTAAATTTAAAATTTAATTATGTTTGGGTTTGGGAGGGACTCGACTGGGATGGCAATTTAAACGTATTTGTAAAAAAAATTTACTATCGAAAAAACTTTGATTTTGCCCATATTGTGATAATTGGATAAAGAAATTATAACAGTAAGGTCGGGTGGAATGACATGTAAAAAGGGGAAAAAGGAAAAAAAACATCAAACTGAAAAAATTTTTTTAAACGAAGCAAAGGGGGAAAGAGCGCGCAAAAAAGCTTCTTGAGAAAAAAAAGAGAAAAAAATTCATTTTAATCAAATCACAGCACAAGAAAAAACACCCAAACTGGCAAATTTTTTTGTAAAAATAAAATACCCAAATTCATAAAGTTTTCCAAAAATTGGGGGAAATTTTTAAGAACAAAAAAAAATGGAGTAAACTTCCCAAAAAATTTTCCCCTGTCAAGTTTCCCCAAACTGTTTTCCCCCTTCAAATTTTTAAAAAAAGGGCCGAAGCTTTTGTTGACTTTTTCCCCAAAAAAATAGCACAAAGATAGTTTTTTTAACAAAAACAAAAACCCAAAAAGGGAGGGAAAGGGTCCATTTTTAAAAACCATCCAAAACCCTTAAAAAAACTACTATCAAAAATTGTCCCCATAAAAATTTCAAGAAGTAAAAAATGTTTTTTGGCAAATCTGGGCACCGGGAAAAAACATCAGTGGGTTTGAGGGTTGTCCCCAAATAAAAATTTTAAAGGGTCAGTGCCACCCTAGGGGGGAAACCCTTTTAAATTCTCGGGTTTTCTTTCAAAAAGCGGGGAAGAGGGAAATTTCCCCAAATTTTCCTTTCCCTATCATATTTCCCTATAAAATAAAAAAGGGGAAAATCTCGAAGTAACTAAACGCTACCCCCAATTGCCCTAAAAATGCAAACTTTTGGAAAAATTTTTTGCCCCAAAAACAGATTGCTTTTTTTTGGTAACAAACATCAAAAAACCCCAAAAAATCAAGCGGGTTTTTCCAAAAAGGCCCAAATCGAAACAAAACCCTTCTAGTAAAACCTCACAAACATGAAAAACCCCCTTGCAAGTCAAAAAAAAAATATCCGGAAACTTTTCTTTGAAAAAGGGGAAAGCAAAAACGAACAAGTATGGCAAAACGACTTTTTTAAAAACTGAAAACTATTGGAAAAAAATGGAACATGTATAACTAGGGCAAAGTTTTTCCAAGTAGAATTATTCAAACAAGAATAGAGTTGCATTTTCCCAAACATTTAGAATACGGGGAAATTTGGTCTTCCCAAGGATCAGTATTATCTCCAATTTTTTAAAATATCCAAAATTGCAGATAAAACAAAAGGCTTACCCAAAAACCCATAGTTTTAGTAAAAGGTTTTGCTAAATGACATAGGGCCCTTTTGGATAAAGTCACTATGAAAAAAAAAACCCCCCTTTAAGACCCTTTAAATGCCCTAAAGATAAAATTAAAAAAAACCCAGTATTTTTTTACATGAAAAGGGATTGACACTATCGACCGAAAAAAAAAAATCAAATTGTTTTTTAAATCGGGATATGACCCGGAAAAAAACATCCAAAATTTTCCCCTAAAGGGGTCTGTCTTACAATACGTAAATCTTTTTCAATTCCTGGAGTATTTTTAAACCCACATGGAACCAACATTTTCAATATATATTGAAAAAAACCCAAGAAAAGGTTTTAAACTTTCTAAAGAAATAAGGGCAAACAAAATGGGGACAGATAAAGAGAGTTTAAAAATCCCTATTTCTTTTTCTTGTGGGGGTCAAAGATTGATTATGCTCAAAAGTTTTTCCCGTGCTCCACGGGAATTTTTACTTAATAAGTTACAAATGGTAGTTTTGAAAAGCATAAAAACTTGCTTTGGAGTTCTCACACATACAGTAACATCGGGACGTATATAAAAATTGGAATCTTCCCTTTTGGAACGAGTTTCAAAAAATGTCCTCCTCTAAAGTTTCTGTAAAAATAAAGTACTCTCAATTCAAGACAGTTTTTGCAAAAAAAGAGCAAAACCCCAATAAAATAAACAAAATCTATTCAATCATACCATTTTCTCTTCTTAAAAAAACCCAACTTTAAACCCAAAAGTAATAGTGTCAACTCTTTTTTTTTCATTTTTTCCCCAAATGGAAAAAAACCCCCAAAGAAAAATTATGACAAAAAACTATACTGAACTGAACAAAAACGACCCTCCATATTTTAAAAAATTATTATTTTTAAATTCTCTTTTTGGAAAATAAATAAGGATTTTTCCCAAATTTTTTTACGGGAGGGCTCGGGGTTAGATGACCATAAAAACGGGAAAGCAATCCCAAAAATTAAAAGTAAGAAATTATATCTCTTGGCATACATTGTAAATTTTTTTAACTGCAAGTATTCCCTTTTTTTAAATTTCCCTAAAGTATGTTTAAATTTTTTCCCTAAAAATTGTCCACTTTTACTGGGGGCTGTGACTCAAAGTCACTCTTTCTGCCTTACTAAAACCAAAAATTCGTTGTAAACAAATTAAAAGAAATCAATTACGGGACACACTCCTATCAAAGAAAATAAAAGTGACGTTCTGTGGGGGCCCTCACATTTTGGAATTCCCCAACAAAAAGAGAAAGTTGATTAAACGCCCCCCAAACAGCTTTGAAAAAATTTAAATTTTTTAAGGCACGACTGCATGGCATTTTGTTGATCTATCGGGAAAGGGTTTTACTTTGATCAATAAGCACCCTTTTTTCTTTCAAAAAAATTATTGGGGACACAGATGTCAAGATTTTCACAATTTTTAAAAAACCAAAAACCCGACCTTCACCCCAAAATTAAATTAGACAAATTCAAAAATCCCATTCAAGAGGTAATAACCTTAATTCTAGGATGGGGTTTGAATTCACTTTGAACCAAATAAAAACAAAAAAGTTAAGTGCGTATGTGGGGAAAATTTTTTTGTAAGACACCTATTACAGATTGTCCCCCCAAAAGCAAAGGGAAAAACAGTGGGACAAGGCTGATATTTTTAATTTATAATCGACACCCCTGACATTAACCTTTCTTTAAAAAATTATGCTTTTCTTTATTCGTTATGCCCCCAATTTTTTAAGCAGGCCATTGGAATTAATTTCAACAACCCCTTTAATATTTAACAAAAAAAAAAAAAAAACGCACGGGACGCGCGCGGGGCGCAAACCCCCCTACAACCACACACACACCACACCCCCACCACACACAAACACACCCCAAACCCCACACACACACACACACACAACACCCCCCCAAACGCGCACCAAAACCCTACACACACACACGCGCGCTCACGCCCCGCAAAGGGGCGCGCACCACACGCACGCACGCACACACAAACCCCACACGCCCCCACACACACAAACACCCCAAAACACAACACACACACACACACACACACAACACACAATTTCACAACTGTCGGGAATTTACGTTAAGGTGGGAAACTTAAATTGAAGAACAACAAACACACACACCACAAAACACATGCACCACACAAACACACCCCACCCCACACACACACAACACCACACACCCACACACACATGCACACCACCACAACACACACAGGGGTTCCCCCAAAAAACAACACCCATTTAAAAACGCACAGACGCACACCCCACACACACACACACACCCCAAAACACACACACAAACACACACCCACACACACACACCACACACCCCACACAACCAAACCCAAAAAGTAAAGCCCAACCCCACACACACACACCACACACCCCCCCCCACAAAAACACCACACACACACACACAAACACACACCACAACACACATACACACACACTCCCCACAACAAAAGCACTAAACAAAAACCCCAAACACATAAAAACCCAAACATAAATACGACACCATACACAGAAAAATGGGAAAACAACCCACCCCAAAAAAACACCCCACAAGCTCACACACAAAACCACACAACACACACACACAAAACCCACACAACACACACACCACACACAAATTCACCACAAAAAAACCACAAACCACCCCAAAACACCGCACAAACACACCAGCACACCCACAGACCCCACACACACACACACACACACACCACACACACACACACACCTACACACACTCAACACATTCACAAAATTCACAGAGAAAAACCCCCATTCACTTTTTTCCCCCCCCCCCCCCCCCCCCCCCACTCCCCCAGAACACACCCGACACAACAAACACACGCCAAGAAAACAGGCCGAACAACATAAACCCTACACAACCCCAAACTCACACACACACACCACACCACACACACAACATCAAAAACACACACCACCACACAACCCCATTACACACAACCAAAAGCACACACACACACACCCCCCACCGCAAACACCAAACACACACACAAAAACTTTGACACAAAACTCACACTCCCCACACACAAGAATAACCTTAGGGGGCCCAACACATTAAAAACCCAAACATAAAATAAAAACCCCCATACCAAAACAGAACACAACACACCAACACACAACACACACACAAAGCACACACACACCCCACACACACACAAAAACACACACACACACCCCACCCGGGAAGCACCCACCTACAAAACGCACAACCCTCCCAAAAACCCTTTAAAATAGAAAAAGCAACAAATGTTAAAAAGGATTTATTTTTTCGCCTGAAGGGAAAACCCCCGTGGTTGAAATGCATCGTGTCCTTTTCAAAGTGCTTTGTTTGTCAAAGCATTGGGGTAAGAAACAAACTCTATTTCTAAATTTTTTATCCATCTGGAATACCCTCCCCACGGGTGTTTAACAAACCCCGTCTCTCAGCTACCTCAAACACTACCTTTCCTCGCAGACCTTTTGTCCCACCTTACTATACCACGGCAATAGAAAGGAACAAATAATTCACTGTCGGGCTCAAGGGTACTAAATTACCTGTTCATTCCCATTCCCTAAAAATCCATCTGTGCGGTACTTATCCCCAAGAAACTGTCGAACAATTCCTCCCTTTTACACTATACATCGAGCAAAAACAATCTCACCTTCCTGAGATTGGGTTTCTGTTCGTTTAATTTTTTGTTTGGTAAAAGGTTTTTTTCAACAATGGAAAAATAATATTCTATTTTTTTAAATTGTTCACAAAATTTTTTTCTCTAACAAAACGTTTTGGGTTTTAAAAATAACTCCTAAAGGGTTTTTTTAACTGCCCCTCTGGTCGCCTTTGGGGGTACATATATAGATTTTTTTGACCTGCTGTTATTGTGTCTTTCCTTTTTTCAATGTCACTAGTCTGCTTTTTTTAAAGGGGCCTTGTTTTTAAGTTTAGAATTGTGTCCGGGCCTGTTTTGAAAAAGGGGGTAAAAATTTTATTCAAAAGAAAAATGGTTGCCCTCTTTTCTGTAGGCTTGGGATTACCCCCCCCTTTCGCCCCACTTACATATTTTTTTTTTTTACTTCTTCCTCCTTTATTTTTTCCCCTTTCCCGTTGTCGAGTTCTGTTTTTTTGTTTATTTTTACTTTGGTTTTTTTTTTTTTTTTTGATTTTCCCGGTTTTTAAACTTTACATTCCTATCAAAAAGCTTTGCTGTTCAGGAAAGTCCCCCTCGCAAAATTTATTGTGTACATTCACTCTTTAAAATAGGGCTTTATATAAGTATTTTTTTGGCCCTGTCTTTTTTACCTTTTAACATTTGTGACAATGTTAAAAAAAATACGTTAAAAAAAAAAACAAAAAACCCCAAAAAAAAAAAACGTATTTTTGGTCTTCTCTATCAACAAGTACAGTTTCAGACAGCAAACTGAATAAATTTTTCCTCAACAAGATTTTACTTTACAAAATTACAGAAATGGTAGAGTTTTTGGGAAAAAATTTTCAGTTTTTACAATTTTTTTTGACTTCCTGAAATACAATTTAAACGAGATAAATTTAGAAGAGCAACCACCCCCCCCTCCGCCCCCCCCCAAGATATGTTTAAAAGTGGGGGAAAAGATCACCCGATGTAACAAATGGCAAATATGTAAACGATAAGGAAAAAAAATTCCCCAAAATGGAAATGGCAAATTTAAAAAAGCACCGGTGACTGAAAAATCTGAAATCAAATCCCAATACATTATAAATTTAAAACAAAATTTTTTTGGAAACACCAATAGAGAATATTTTTCCCAAATTTGCAATGCAAGATTTGGCAAAAAATAAGTTTTAATATCAAGGTAAAAGGGGAAAGGAAAGGCCCCTAGGTATAACGGGCCACGGGGCTTTGAATCAATCATTCACTGTTTTCAAAGGGACGTAGTAAAAAGTGGGAAACCCCTTTTCCCCCTCCTTCCCCCCAAAGAAAGTCAGGTACCCATTTACACCTGGCAGAGTAGGAAATTTGGGAAAAAAGTGGCTTTTCCCCAAAAAAACAAATGCCCAGTCCCCGGGGTCCCCTGATCCCCATTTAAATGAAAGGGGGGCGGGAAACCGTTTTTTTATCAAAATTGGGCCCCCGGCAGCTTCATTTATTTAATATAAAAATTCCTTTCATGTGCATTGCCTGTGCATGTATTAAAATTACACAAGGGAAATTTGTTCTAGAAGTTGCTGGTTGTAACTTTCTGCGTCATCTGTGAAAACGTCATTGGGGCGTCTTTGCGTTTTTTGGAGAACTCTTTTTCAATTTTTTCCCTCTCGAAAGATGGGGCTGCTGTTTTGCATGTGAAATTTTTTTTGCGATCGGACAAAAATACATATTGGTATGGTGGAAATTTCCCGTGCAGGAATAGTGTATAGGTCTTGAGCATCGGGAAATTTAAGAATTTCTCTTTTCGTTTTTGTGGTTCCGCAGAGGAGCCGTGGTTGGGTTTTTTGTTTTTCTTTCGATATTCCCAAGTCCCAAATTTTTCATTATCTTTGCCCTTTTTCAGCATCGTCCCCCTCCGTTCTAAAGGGGGCCCCCTTTTTGAACAACATTTTTTCCCGGTTTTTGTACTCACCGTTTGTCAAAATCGGTGGAATTTTTTATGACCCCTTGCCCCAAACGCAGTCAAGGGTTTTTTCCCGTGTATGGTTTTGATTTGTGGGGTTTCCCTTGGGGGAAAAACCCGGGCACCCATCGTGATGCAAAAATTTCATTCCCCAATTTTTTTAAAAATGCCAAATTTTCCTACCTTTGCTCACTGCATACGTTTGTGATCTTTTTTTTTTTCTTCCCCGATGTCATTCTTTTGGGTTTTTCGGGAAAATTCCTGACAAAAGGGTTTTAAGGGGGATTTTTAGTCCCTGAAAAAAGGTTTCCTGTTGTCATTCATCAAACCCGGGGGTTTTGGGGGGGTGTGGGGTATGGGGGGTGTGGGGTAGTTTGCTTTTAAATTGGGGTTTTGGTGAGTGGGTGAGTGAGTGAGTGGGTGGGGGTTGGTGTGTGTGTGGTGTGTGTTTGTGTTTGTGTGTGTGGTGTGTAAAGGGGTGGTGGGTGTGTGTTGTGTGGGGGGTGTGGTTGGGGTGTGGTGTAAGTGTTTGGGGTGTGTCCCGGGGGGTGTGTGTGTGGGCGGGGGGGTTGTGTGTGTGTTGTGTGTTTTGTGGGATATGGGGTATGGGGTGTTTGTGTGGGGTGGTTGTGTTGTGGGGTGGGTTGGTGTGTGTGTAGTAGTGTCTGTGCGTTTTGTGGGTTTGGGTTTTGGGGTGTGTGTGGTGTGTATGTGGTGTGTTGGTGTAGGTTTGAGTGTTTTGTGGTGTGTGTGGGGTGTGTGTGTGGTTTTGTTGTGTGTGTGTGTGTTTGTGGTGTGTTGTTTGGGGTGGGGTGTGTGTATTTGTGGGGGTGTTTTTTGATGTGTGTGGTTTTGGTTGGGGATGTGTGTGATTGGGTGTGTGTTTTGAGTGCCCTTTAACCGGGGGTGTGTTTTGTATGGTGTGTGTAGGTTGTGTATTTTAAAGATGGATCATCAGCGAACAAATCACACACTGCATTTTGAATTGATTTAAAGGGGGGATCATTTATGTGGGGGGAGAACAACAGGGGACCTAAAATTGGGTCCCTGTGGGACGCCTCTTGGCAACAGTCTTTAGAAAAATAACACCTCGTTTAAAAAACAGATTGCGTACGGGTTTAAAAAAAAAAGATCTAAAAAATGAAATTCCCTATTGTTGGGCGACGCCCTAAAAAATTTAAACTTTTTTAGCAGATATTTGAAATTTAAAAAAAAGCCTTTTTTAAATCAAAACACTAAAACAACTGCTTTCCTGTTGTTGATATCTTTTAGCCCAAATTTGTGATCCGACACAAAGCCGTTTTTACATGAAAGTAGTTTCCCAAATCCCGACTGATTTTATACAACAGTTTATGTTTTTCAAAAAAAAGATGATAAAATTTTTCAGCATTCTTTAAAAAATGATAGATGGGATGGATATGGCGTTCTAATGGTTTTTTAGAAAGGACGATTTGCAGTGAAATTGGGCTGTATTATTTGGGTCATCTAAATTCCCTTTTTTTTTTAGAGGGATAATTTTTGGGGATTTTAAAAAGCATTTGGAAAGTAATGTTTTTTTGATAAAATAATTAAAGGGGTATGAAGAGAAACTTTAAATTTATGGTTTCAGATAGTTTTAATATCTTGGGATTTAAATTTCCCTCAAAGCTGTATGAACTTTTATTTTTCAAAGTTTATAGGGTATAAAAACACTTTATTTAAAAATTTTGGGGAAAAGAAAACTTTGCGTGATATTTTTTGCATCCAAAATTTCGTAAATCGCAGTATAAAATGCTTTATTTTTCCCTATGTTTAGCTTGTTACCAATATTGGCAAAATGATCATTTAGTGTTTCTACTGGAATGGAACATTCTGTTTTGGAAACAGGTCCCGTAAGTTTATTAATAGCTTTCCAAATAGAGGCTCCGTTGTTTTTATTTGGACAACTTCTGAAAGAATCACATTTAGACTTTCTAATCATGTACTTCACAATGTTGCGTTTTCTCTTATACTCTTTGTCAGAGCCTACACTTTTTAAATCATCCCTCTCGATTCGTCATGGCATTCAGAATATCCTGAGTGAGCCAGACAGGCAGGATATCTGATTTGACTCGCCTCTGGATCAATGGGATGTGTTTGTCGACAATATTCAGAAAGGTTCTCGTCCAAAAGGCAAGGGCATCATCTGGATCGGTGTAGCTATAGATGTTTGCAAAAGGCGAGGAAAGGGAGATCAGATTGAAAAGCGTGTAAGTTGAAGTTTTGAATGAACGAAATGTGATTACCAAATGACTTGCCTTTGGAACTTTAAACCCTTTCTGTTCCAAGTTACGCAAACAGCATTGTGGTCACTTGCACCAGTAGGCGGTACACATATTTCTGCAAGTGCAGCAATGTTCGACGAATATATGTGGTCTATAAGGGTATTAGATTTTGAAGTAAGTCTAGTCGGTAAAGAAATGCACTGATGAAGATTATATGAATTAGCAATGTTGGACCATTGGGAACAAGACTGAAGCAGACCTATATTGAAATCTCCCAATAATAGTATTTCTGTTTTCAAAAGGGTTAAAAAAAAAAATCTCTATGAGATGCATGTTTGCTATCCTGAACATGAGATTAGTCTCTCTGGTACACCTGTCCTTAATATATCAGTCGTCTCTCTTGTGTAGAAGGTCATTATCCGGAATGTTGTATTAATTCATTTGGCACAGACGCTTATCATGCTGAATGTAGCTCTAATATCTCGAGCATGCATTTTATCATCTTTGAAGTGGCTTTAGCCTCTCTGATACATTGGTTTGTTAATTATTTTTGGTTCCAGTCTTTCAAACACACAATTCTGTTACCTAATGTGACTGTTGTGTCTATAGTACGAAGTTTGATACGCTGAATGTGACTCTTGTCTGCCTCTGACACATCTTGTTATCCTGAATGTGATTTTTTTTTCTCTTTACACATGTTTGTTATCAAGAACGTGATTTTTGTCTGTCAATACACATGCTGTTATCCGAATGTGATTTTTGTCTGTCAATACACATGCTTGTTATCCAGAACGTGATTTTTGTCGGTCAATACACAGGCTTGTTATCCCGAATGTGATTTTTGTCTGTCAATACACAGGCTTGTTATCCCGAATGTGATTTTTGTTCTGTCAATACACAGGCTTGTTATCCCGAATGTGATTTTTGTCTGTCAATACACAGGCTTGTTATCCAGAACGTGATTTTTGCCTATTATACGTGCTTGTTATCCTGAATGTGTGTTTTGTATCCTGAATGTGGCCGTCGTCTCTTTGGTACACATATTGGTTATCCAGAATGTGGTTGTCGTCTCTTTGGTACACATATTGGTTATCCTGAATGTGGCTGTAGTCTCTTTGGTACACATGTTGGTTATACTGAATGTGGTTGTCGTCTCTTTGGTACACATGGTCGTAATCCTGAATGTGACTTCAGTGCCATTGGTAAACAGATTTGGTATTCTAAACGTGACTCTGAAATGCTGGTATATCCCGGAAGAGTCACCAGCTCTCTGTAGATAATATGCATGTTTTATTTTACATCCTGAATGTGCACAGGGGTCTTCTCGTAGACATGTCTTTAATCCCAGCTGGACCATAACTCCCTCTGGTGTACGTGTTTTTTTTTTTTCTCAAAGTGGCACCAGTCACTTTTGGTACAGTTACTTTTAAGATCCTGACCTGAATGAAACCTCAATCTCTCCGGTATCCCTTTTCTGCATGTAAATGTTGTCATGTATGTGGCTCTAGTCTTTCTACTTTGATATGTTTACCGCCTGGAAGGTGACTCTGACTTATTACTCAAGTCTCGCAAGGTTACCAGTTCGTTGTCCTGAGTGTGGCACCAATCGTTTGGTCAGTCTCTTTGTTATCCTGGTTTGATGTTACCCGCGCGATCGCAGGGGCCGCACATGAATTCCCTTTGCGTTTCTTGGCTGCTCTATTGTATTCCATAAATAATTGAGCTCCCCCTCCCCACTCCCACTAAATACCTCTCTTACACACATTGAACTGTTATTGGTGTCCGGTACGTGCGTACGTACGTACCGTTTCTCTTCTGTGGAGGATGTACTGTTTTTTCCCATACGGCGTTATTTCAATCTCTTTCCGACTATTGTCCTCTGGCATAAGACTTCCCATGTAAAGGGCCAGAGTTGAATGCTTTTCTGAAACATTTTTGACGGCTAAAAGATGTAAATGGGCTATGAATTCAAATTTTATTTCCCATTCTAAATATGGTTCTAAGTGCCATTTGCTGTCAGGTTTTCGAACTATTTTATATTCATACTGGTCAGGATTATCTGCTTCTACATTGCGCAGTTGTTCTAGTTTAGGAAACTTTTTAATGTCGCTAACCTTTTTGCGTTTATAATCACCATCTTTAGTGTACCCCAAAACCATACAAAGCGCCTATCTCACCGTTCTGTTCAAAGTCCGCAACGTCTGCAAGGTCTTTTAATTCTAAGGTTATACACCTTACAGGCGCTAATGTCACTCCCGGTTCTTCTGGTCCGTGACATTATTTTAGTACAACTTATTATTTTATTTCCAAAACAATGTGCAGGTTATCACATTTCACGACTTTCCCTGTTTTGTCTGCAATTTTTATATTAAATGACCCGACCCTCCCACAAACTAATCTTTTAAACTGTAAATTAGGGAATTGTATAATTTCTAATCGCAATATGCAGCTTTCCCTGATGGAAGAGCTCTTAAAACAGTTGAGGGCCTTCCATCATATAAGTTTTCATCAGTGCTCAGCTCATCCAAATGAACATAAAGTAATGAATGTAATGCAAGATCGAGCGGATTTTCTCCCTCAAAAAGTAGTTTCGTTTGGCGTAACTCTAAATCTATGATTGTCAGCTGCAAAGCCTAACATTTTAGCTAGCTCTTTATCAAAATAGTAACCTGCTTCTTCTTCACGTTTGAAGGTCAACATTGTTTTCAGATTTGCATTGTTAAGTTTGAGAGTAATGTCGAAGTTACTCATTGCTTCTTTTAGTGAGCAAAACCCGTAATAACCATCAGGTATTGTTAACAGGCTAACTTTGGCCCCTGTTTTGCCAACATTTAGAATCTTATTATTATTCTTGGATTTACTTATATTAAACCACACAACTTTGTAAAAAATTTCATGAAGTGCAACCATTCTGGTTCCGCAATTGTTATCAATACGAAGGACGGTCTTGAGTTGTTATTGTTACAAACATTTTTTTAAACGAAATAAAAATGAGCGCATTTAAATATACTGATGCAAAATATTCTGTTGGGCCGCACTAC
>JAFLJL010018432.1:36184-38684 GCA_018398815.1 Conus ventricosus | reverse complement strand
ACATATATGGCAAACAGTGCAAGGTGGAAACAGATCACAAACCAATTGAAAACATCTGGAGAAAAACACTAAACAAATGTCCACCGAGAATACAAAGATTTATGTTGAGACTGCAAAGATATGATTCCATCAGTACATATATGGCAAACAGTGCAAGGTGGAAACAGATCACAAACCAATTGAAAACATCTGGAGAAAAACACTAAACAAATGTCCACCGAGAATACAAAGATTTATGTTGAGACTGCAAAGATACAAACCTGGAAAAGAAATGTATGTTGCAGACACATTATCAAGAGCAACGGCAACAGAGTCGCAGTCTCACACAATGAAGTCAGAAGAAAAAGAAATTCTCAGAATTCACGTAAACACACTTCTAGAAAATCTTAAAGTTAAAGATTATAAACTAGAAGAAATGAAAAGAGAAACAGACAAAGATAGTGAACTAGTTCTACTCAAAGAACAAATACAAAAAGGATGGCCTGCAAACAAGAACAATGTACCCAATGAGATCAGACAATACTTTCAGTACAATGAAGAACTCAGTATTATTAATGATCTTATTTTCAAGGCAGACAGAATTGTAATCCCCAAATCAATGCAATCAGAAATGCTTGAAAGGATTCATGAAGGTCATCTAGGAATTGAAAAATGTAAAAACAGGGCAAGGAGACTCATGTTTGGCCAGGCATGAATGGACAAATTGAAGACACAGTAACATCATGTGCAACATGCACAAAATACAAAAACAAGCAACAAAAGGAACCATTACTGAGTCATGAAATACCTGAAAAGCCATGGCAGAAAGTTGGAACAGATTTGTTCACATGGGAAAAACATGATTATTTGCTTGTCGCAGACTATCATTCAAAATTCATAGAATTTGCACTACTACCAGACACAAAAAGTAAAACTGTGATCACATACATGAAATCCATTTTCAGTAGACATGGCATACCAGAAGAATTACTTCTTTCTGACAATGGTCCACAATATGTCAGTGAGGAATTTTCCAAGTTTGCACAAAAATGGGAATTCAAACACACTACATCCAGTACCAGATATCCACAGTCTAATGGATTTGCAGAAAGAATGGTACAAACACTCAAAAAGTTATTACAGAAAGCAAGGGACAGCAATCAGGACGTGTACTTGGCAGTATTGAACTACAGGACCACACCAATCAATAGCAAACTTCCATCTCCAGCAGAAATACTCATGAACAGAATACTTAAAACAAGACTCAATGTTCCAACAAAGAAATCTAAAAAGAAGAAATCTGATCAAGTCAGAAAGGAACTAAAGAAAAACAAAAGAAGCAGAAACACTATTATGACAAAGGAGCAAAAGCGTTGTCTAAACTCAAACCAGATGACAAAGTCTATATGAATGACAAAGATGTGTGGAAACCAGCAAAGGTTATAAAACCAGCAAATACACAAAGATCATATTATGTTCAAACGGAAACAGGCACACTGAGGAGAAACAGAAGAGATTTGATGAAAGTGAAAGAAAACAAAAGTACAAATACTGACAGAATTAAACAAAGCACAAGTACAAATCCAAACAGAAAACAAACAAATCCTGACAAATAGTACATTTACCAAGAAGAAAGTGAGAGTGACACAAACAGTCAGACGACTAAACAAAACAATAAAACAAGGAAACAAACACATGATGCCAAACAAACAAACAAAACAAGTAAACAAAAAGGCACTTCAGAAACAGAAGTTTCTGAACACACTACAACAAGGAGTGGTAGAATTGTGAGAATGCCTGAAAGAATGAATGAATATTTTGTTTGAAATGTTATATGTTAAATTCTGTTCATAAAGTTAAAATTATGAAACAAGACTTTTGAACATTATAATGTCTCAGTAGCTAAACTGTGAAAAGACATTTATCATATCTATTTAAATTTATACTTACATAACTTTTGAAAGAATAATAGCAATGAATTATTAATTGTTAATACAATGCTTATTACAACATGTACAAGACATTCAGTGCTGAACAGAATAGAATGAAGATTACATTAAAAAAAAGATAGTAATATAGTAAGATGAAAGAAAGAAGAACATACATAATAATAATAATAATAATAATAATAATAATAATAATAGCATTAAGCTGAAGAAGGGAGATGTCACATATGCATGTTAGAATTATATCCCTTGATTATTATTTATCTTAATTATGATTGGTTGATGGGACTCGACTAGGATGGCAACTTAACTGTAGTTGTAATAAAACTACTATCGAACTCAACTTTGATTTATGTCCATATGTGATGAATGTGGATAAAGAAATTATAACAGTAATGTCTGGTGGAATGAGGCATGTGAAAAAGGGGAAAAGGAGAAAAACATCAAACTGAGAAAATATTTACGAAGCAAAGGAGAAGAGCGCGCTAAAAAGCTTCTTGAGAAAAAAGAGCAAAAAATCATTTTAATCACATCACAGCACAAGCAAAACAGCAATACTGGTCTATCTTTGTAAG
>JAFLJL010018432.1:26184-31184 GCA_018398815.1 Conus ventricosus | reverse complement strand
ATGCATGTCACTGCGTGCTTTAGCCTACTGTGATCTCTGTCTGCAGTATGATGTATGCATGTCCTTGGTAAACCCACCTCACCCCATCTCCACCTCTCTCTCTCTCTCTTCGTCTCTCTCTCTCTGTGTGTAAAGCGTTCATGCACACCTCAGTTCTACACACCTCCGCCCATCCCCCCATCCACGTCGCGCGCGAGTCTCGTTATTTCGGCCAGACTCCGTGCTCAGCGTGCCTTTAAAAAAAACCGCTGCTTGAGTTCGTTGCTAGTTTTAGTTCTGCGTTCTTCACCACTAAGTTTGCCAAAAGTGTATGAATTGGGCAAACCGCTTTGCCGCATTATAGTATCCATTTGTTTTTAACCGTCTTGTTTCAGGTCACTGGGAATGGGCAGGTGTGCAGTCTCTGACTACACTGTAATGAAAAATGCATCATCTTCTCCATGAGACACGTCCTGTGTGAAGTCAGATTTGCACCATGGTAGATGAACAACCAGTGACTTTTAAAAGCACACCCAAATGCAAATGAAAATGTTCAAGAGATGGGAGAACATGTATAATTCATTTCAAAAACAACAGAAAAGAGAAGACTATAACCCCACTAACTGAAGAAAGTAAACAAATTATCCAGACGTCTCTCCACTTGAGACGTGCTTCAAATGTAGCATGTCATAGACTAGATCAGATTTGTGATTGTATTCCAGAAGACATGGACTTTACTCGCCATGGTTATCACAGAAGCTGTTATGCACGGTTTACCAATGTGAAATTTGCCAGGAAAAGGAAACATGAGACAGAGAGTGAAGAAGTTGCAGGACCATCTAAACCAAAGAGGACTGCTGTTGCTACATCAGGCCCATTGCTTCCAAACGACAGATGCATTTTTTGCAACAAAAAATTCAAGAAGAAAGCTTGAAAAGGAGTTGCATGTTTTGATAAACTTGTAAAATGTGTCACCAAGACGGCAGAACAGTCCATAAAGGATGCAGCAAAAACTAAGCAAGATGACATTTTCACTCATTATCAAGATGTAGATCTGGTAGCACGTGAAGCCACTATCATGAGGGTTGCAGGAAAGACTATGTAAGATCTGAAGGCAGGCATGCTGAAACATCCACAGGCCAGATATCTGCTGAGCAGCAACAGGCACATGAGGGGGCATTTGAGTACATATGTGACTACATTGAAAATGCCTTGATCAGAGGTGCACAGGTGGAGAGAATGATCATGCTGAGAGAGAAGTACTGTGGATACATGCAACAACATTCCCCTGACTTCTACAACCCAAGATACAAGACTTACAAACTGAAAGAAAAGATAATGAAACGTTTTGGCTTCAGAATAAAATTTTGGGCTCCAAACCATCGCAGTGAACTTGTTTATTGTGACGAACTTGCCAGAGGTCAGGCAGTTGAGACAGCGTTTGTGTCAGCAGCTTCAGAAGAAAGGCGACTTGAGGAGTCTGCATATGTCCTTCGTCAACACATCTTGGATGCTTTTAGAGCTGCACCTGACATGCCATGGCCTCCATCTGCAGAGTACCTTCAGTCTGATGCTGTCAATCCTCCAGCTATTCTCACAGACTTTCTCCAAAATCTGTTATCTGGAAAGAGTAGTACTGTGGAGCAAAACAAAACCACCAGATTGGCATCCTCCATTGGCCAGGACATATGCTACTCTTTGACAGGGGGAAAGTGGAAAATGCCCAAACATCTTCTACTTGGAATGTCTATCAGACATGTTACTGGTAGCTCTGAAGTTCTAAGTCTCTTGAATCGTTTTGGGCACGTTGCTGGATACAAAACAGTTGTACGACTTGAGACTGCTATGGCCAACTCTGTACATCAGTGTGCTAGTCTTCTGCCTTCAACGGTGAGTTTGGGGCAGAACAAGGTGATTCATTTCTGCTGGGATAACTTTGACCTCAACGAAGAAACCCTTTCAGGAGCTGACACCACCCACTCCACTCATGGCATAGTTATTCAAGAGGTTACAGGAGACACAGTGCATGACACAGTTCCTTCTCAAACAGAACTACCCCCTGCTCCTCAAAACCAGCAATGCTCCGTGCAGTATGAACCAAGAAACGTACCACCCTGCTTTGCAAAAGAAAAGGCAGAACCCAAGTTGAATGTTGTCGACACTCATTTCTCAAACCCAGAGGCTGTGTACAAAGCTAAACTTGCTGACTTTTGGTGGATTTTCTCCAGATTTGAGGCCAAAGACGGAAATCAACTGGTGCCTGGATGGGGAGGGTGGGTGTCTCTCACAGGAGAAGAAGGGATAGAAAAGATGAAGTCTACTGTTGACTACATGCCAGTCACTGTTCTGAAGAAATTCCAAAAAGATCCTAGTTTCTGCAACACGTTTGCTACGCTTGGCAGTCCGGTCTTGGGCAATGATGCCCATGGTGATGTTGAACGATTTGTCTGCTGCCTCTATGGTAGACCGAACTACACAAGTGTGAACAAACTGAGGTATGACCTGTGCTTGGAAAAGTTCCAGACTGGAGGAGGGTCAGGGCCTCTCTCAGGCTGTGATGGGACGGACCTGAGTCTCCTTCCACCATGCAAAACTTCCCTCAGGCTTCTTACAGAAAGATCAAACTACCAGAACCCTCATCTGGAAAAAGGCACACATTCAGAATCCTGACATTCCAAGCCCTGAGGGGAAAGGATGGCATGCAGGCAAATCTGGGCTTCGAATCCAGTGGACCGAGGGAGACATCCTTCCAAGAAAACTGGTGGACATTCTCTGTGAAGAAAATCCAGACCTTGACACAGAGGAGCAACCACCTCAGCTTGGCAACTTGGCTGATGCTGTCTTTCAAGATGGCTGTGACATCAGCAATGAATAGGGCGAGAGGTTTTTATCTGTACTCAGAAACATGTCATTACCGTTGACAAGTTGTTTTTTGTATCGTACTGTGTTTTCATATGCATTTTAGACTTTGTTTGTAAATAACATGTTCCGCATACCTTGTATGGTTGTAAACTGTACATGAGCAGATAGCCTTTTCAATATTCTTTAGTTTGGTACCAAATTTAATATAAATATTTAAGAAGAAATTGATTTAAGAGACTTAAAGTAACCCCACCCCCTGAATAATCGCTATCGGTAGGGTTACTATAGTTTAATGCTCGTATATCCTTAAATAACCTGGTTACAGCGGGGTAACATATGCCATAAAATTTCAAAATGAACAAAGTATCAGAAAAATTCACCCACAAATCCCCCCCAGGGGGGGGGGGAGGGCGGTCTATGGACAGGCCAAGGTCTACTACTGCTGTTCAACAAACCCAGTCTCTCAGCTACCTCAAACACTACCTTTCCTCTGCAGACACTTTTGTCCCACCTTACTACTACCACGGCAATAGAAAGGAACAAATAATTCACTGTCGACTCAGGCTACTAAATTACCTGTACATTCGCCACATTCATAACGATCCATCATGTGCGTGTACTTATCCCCAAGAAACTGTCGAAGACTTCCTCTTGTACACTATACATCGAGCAAACACAATCTACAGCCTTCCTAGAGAACTGATTTCTGTTCGTAATTTGTTGTTTGGTAATGGTTCTTTCAACATGGAAACTAATATTCATATTTTTGAAATTGTTCACAAATTTATTTCTCTAACAAAGCGTTTTGATCTGTAACATAACTCCTAAGACTATTTTCAACTGCCCCTCTGGTCGCATCGGGCGTACATATATAGATTTGTTGACCTGCTGTTATTGTGTCTTTCTCTTTTTCTCAATGTCACTAGTCTGCATTCTTACTGGAGCCTAGTTAACGTTTAGAATTGTGTCCTGACCTGTTATTGACAAGAGGTGATATTCATTCATAGAAACTGGTTGCCTCTTTTCTGTATGGCTTGGCATACACCTCCACTTTCGTCACACTTACATACTTTTCTATTACTTCTTCATCATTTATTTTTCACTCCTGTTGTCGAGTTCTGTTTGATTGTTTATTTATACTTGGTTTCATTTTTTGTTTTTGATTTTCCTGTTTGAAACTTTACATTGCTATATCAAAATGCTTTGCTGTTCAGACGTCCGTCGCAAACTGATTGTGTACATTCACTCTTAAGATAGGGCTTTATATAAGTATTTCTTGTTGCCCTGTCTCATTTACGCTTGTAACATTTGTGACAATGTTGAAATTAAATACTGTTAAAAAAACAACACAACAACAAAAAAAAACGATTTTGGTCTTCTCTATCAACAAAGTACAGTGCAGACAGCAACTGAATAATTATTCCTCAACAAGATTTACTTTACAACTTATCAGAAATGGATAGAGTTGCACAAATATCAGTTGACAATTTTTTTTCTGACTTCCTGACTACAATTTAAACGAGATAATTGAGTAGAGCAACCACCAGCCCCCTCCAAGATATGTTTACGTGGAACAGATCACCAGATGTAACAAATGGCAATATATGTAAACAGATAATGTAAAAAAGTTCACAAGTGGAAATGGCAATTAACAGACACCGGTGACTGAATAATCTGAAATCAGCTGCAATACATTATATCTAAAGCAAACTTTTTGTGGAAACACCAATAGAGAATATTTCCTAGTTGTGCAATGCAAGATTTGGCAAATCAATAAATTCAATATCAAGGTAAAAGGTAAAGGTAAAGGTCCCATAGGTATATCGGGCCACAGGGGCTTTGAATCAATCATTCACTGTGTCTAAGGCACAGTAGTAGAAAGTGGAAACTCTTCCCTCTCCTTCCCCTAACCGAAGTCAGGTACCCATTTACACCTGGGCAGAGTGAGGAAATTGGAAGAAAGTGGCTTTCCCAAGAACACAATGCCCAGTCGGGATCACTGATAGAACATGAAATATGAGGATGGCGAATCCGTCAATTTATCAACTGACCCACGGCAGCTTCATTATATTCAATATAACATTCTGCATGTGCATGTGCATGTGCATGTATTAACTTACACAAGGTACTTGAATACTTTGTGTAAAATTAATACATTT
>JAFLJL010018432.1:13684-21184 GCA_018398815.1 Conus ventricosus | reverse complement strand
AAATGTGACTGTTGTGTCTATAGTACGAAAGTTTGATACGCTGAATGTGACTCTTGTCTGCCTCTGACACATCTTGTTATCCTGAATGTGATTTTTTTTTCTCTTTACACATGTTTGTTATCAAGAACGTGATTTTTGTCTGTCAATACACATGCTTGTTATCCCGAATGTGATTTTTGTCTGTCAATACACATGCTTGTTATCCAGAACGTGATTTTTGTCGGTCAATACACAGGCTTGTTATCCGAATGTGATTTTGTCTGTCAATACACAGGCTTGTTATCCCGAATGTGATTTTTGTCTGTCAATACACAGGCTTGTTACCCGAATGTGATTTTTGTCTGTCAATACACAGGCTTGTTATCCAGAACGTGATTTTTGCCTATTATACGTGCTTGTTATCCTGAATGTGTGTTTTGTATCCTGAATGTGGCCGTCGTCTCTTGGTACACATATTGGTTATCCAGAATGTGGTTGTCGTCTCTTTGGTACACATATTGGTTATCCTGAATGTGGCTGTAGTCTCTTTGGTACACATGTTGGTTATACTGAATGTGGTTGTCGTCTCTTTGGTACACATGGTCGTAATCCTGAATGTGACTTCAGTGCCATTGGGAAACAGATTTGGTATTCTAAACGTGACTCTGAAATGCTGGTATATCCTGGAAGAGTCACCACCTCTCTGTTAGATAATATGCATGTTTTATTTTACATCCTGAATGTGGCACAGGGGTCTTCTCGTAGACATGTCTTTAATCCCAGCTGGACCATAACTCCCTCTGGTGTACGTGTTTTTTTATTCTCAATGTGGCACCATCACTTTTGGTACAGTTACTTTTAAGATCCTGACCTGAATGAAACCCCAATCTCTCCGGTATCCCTTTTCTGCATGTAAATGTTGTCATGTATGTGGCTCTAGTCTTTCTACTTTGATATGTTTACCGCCTGGAAGGTGACTCTGACTTATTACTCAAGTCTCGCAAGGTTACCAGTTCGTTGTCCTGAGTGTGGCACCAATCGTTTGGTCAGTCTCTTTGTTATCCTGGTTTGATGTTACCCGCGCGATCGCAGTGCCGCACATGAATTCCCTTTGCGTTTCTTGGCTGCTCTATTGTATTCCATGAATAATTGAGCTCCCCCTCCCCACTCCCACTAAATACCTCTCTTACACACATTGAACTGTTATTGGTGTCCGGTACGTGCGTACGTACGTACCGTTTCTCTTCTGTGGAGGATGTACTGTTTTTTCCCATACGGCGTTATTTCAATCTCTTTCCGACTATTGTCCTCTGGCATAAGACTTACATGTAAAGGGCCAGAGTTGAATGCTTTTCTGAAACATTTTTGACGGCTAAAAGATGTAAATGGGCTATGAATTCAAATTTTATTTCCCATTCTAAATATGGTTCTAAGTGCCATTTGCTGTCAGGTTTTCGAACTATTTTATATTCATACTGGTCAGGATTATCTGCTTCTACATTGCGCAGTTGTTCTAGTTTAGGAAACTTTTTAATGTCGCTAACCTCTTTGCGTTTATAATCACCATCTTTAGTGTACTCAAAACCATACAAAGCGCCTATCTCACCGTTCTGTTCAAAGTCCGCAACGTCTGCAAGGTCTTTTAATTCTAAGGTTATACACCTTACAGGCGCTAATGTCACTCCCGGTTCTTCTGGTCCTCGTGACATTATTTTTAGTACAACTTATTATTTTATTTCCAAAACAATGGCAGGTTATCACATTTCACGACTTTCCCTGTTTTGTCTGCAATTTTTATATTAAATGATCCGACCCTCCCACAAACTAATCTTTTAAACTGTAAATTAGGGAATTGTATAATTTCATAATCGCAATATGCAGCTTTCCCTGATGGAAGAGCTCTTAAAACAGTTGAGGGCCTTCCATCATATAAGTTTTCATCAGTGCTCAGCTCATCCAAATGAACATAAAGTAATGAATGTAATGCAAGATCGAGCGGATTTTCTCCCTCATAAGTAGTTTCGTTTGGCGTAACTCTAAATCTATGATTGTCAGCTGCAAAGCCTAACATTTAGCTACTCTTTATAAAAAATAGTAACCTGCTTCTTCTTCACGTTTGAAGGTCAACATTGGTTTTCAGATTTGCAATTGTTAATTTTGAGAGTAATGTCGAAGTTACTCATTGCTTCTTTTAGTGAGCAAAACCCGTAATAACCATCGGGTATTTTTAACAGGCTAACTTTGCCCCTGTTTTGCCAACATTTAGAATCTTATTATTATTTTTTTGGATTAACTTATTTTAAACCACACAACTTTGAAAAAAAATTTCATGAAGTGCAACCATCTGGTTCCGCAATTGTTATCAATACAAGGACGGTCTTGAGTTGTTATTTTTTACAAACATTTTTTAAACGAAATAAAAAGGGAGCGCATTTAAATATACTGTTTGCAAAATATTCTGTTGGGCCGCACTACAATCTTAAAAATAAACAACTGATACTCTTGACATTTCTGTGACCCAGACTGACACCTTTCAAGAAAAAGGTGAGTACGCCATTAAACAGATATCTTAACCCCCCTATTAAAAAAGACTACATCGCGAAAGTGTGGTTCAGTCATCCGATGCAGTTTTATCAGAACCAGTTAAACTTTGCTGTGTTTGGGCATCAACTGGGTGTGGAGTATCGTAAGCTAAACATTTAAATCATCCTGATCCTTTTTGGTGAGGTCAGTGTACAGATTCATTTCTATTACACCTTCAGGCGTATTTTGACTGAATGCAAGCACCATTACCAAATGACAAACCGTTTAATCCATTTAGAAAACAGAAAGACATGAAGGCTTTGAAAGGATCTGTAACGAATTCAATATTAAGGCCAAGACAGACTTTAGACAAAAGTCGGATCTTAACATGGCCCTAGGCACCCCTTATTTTGGGGCGTGCACAGAAAGTATAAGTATGACTGGCACCCCTTACACATCTCTTAAAGGCACAACTTTTTCACCTGGGGTCCATAGAGCAAGAGCATAAAACAGCATGACAACATTTATCTTAGACACTTCTAAGGGCCTAACAAAAAAGCGGGAATAGAACGAATAAACGACTCTGTTAGTACTTACGTTTGGTGTTTGCTAGGTTCGCAAGCACAAACGAGATCGAGCATAACTGATCCTTCTACTGGCATTGATGCACAAAAGCATACTGGCAAATTTAGAGGACGCCATTAATTCTACAGTTGATTTGCCTTCAGCTCCAGATAGGTACAATAAAAAACTACAATAATAAAAATCCTTGTGGCAGGCAATGAACAGAAGGTCGGGAAAAACGAAATAAATTCTGAGCCAGTAAAAATTGCAAACAAAAAAAAAAACAAGTTGACCCCCCAAGAATAAGTCATTCAATCCCCGTGGCCCAAAGCCTAAAGACCGTTGAAGAAGTCCAAAAAAATAATGACCACGAATATGAAAGACAGCGCTAGTTGTTGGATTAACGGGCCTGGGATTACTCCTTCTTTATTTTAAACTAAAGAGTAACCCAACTATTAAGAGAACCAATGCCCATAAGTGATCACCATAAAGCCAACTACTTTGCTTGCAGTAGACAAAAGCCAGCTAACGACACTCCCTAATTACCAGGTAAAGAGTCTATAGCTTTACCGGCTAATTTTTTTTAATAAACCCGCAAGATGGTCAATTTGGGTTTTTTTACCCAGATTTATCAGGCGGTGATGGAGGCGATGGTGGGGGGGCACTGGGATTAGACCACCGCCGCCTGTAAAACCATCACCAGTGTACTTATTGCAAATCCAAGGCTGTTTATAACGCTTGCTAATGTGACTCCTTGCTCTCTAAACAGTGTTTTTTATTCGTTTTGCTAGTGTCGTGTCTTCATATAAAATTCTTCGATAGTTTCTCTTATTCTGGTCACTTGAGTTTCGTAACTGTTCTGGGGTAGTAGACAAAACTTCTAGTTTCCGTTCTTCAAAATTATTTTAGCTTCGGGTTATTCTTTTTAACATCAGGTCCTAAGTTGGCGTCATCACACACACACACACACACACACACACACACACACACACACACACACACACACACACACACACAAACACACAAAACTCACACCCACACCACCCACCACACACACCACACACCACACACCCCGCAGAAACACCCCACACACTCCACCCACACACAAAACCTATAAACTCAAACCCAACACACACACATACTACAATCACCTGCCAGGCACACACAAGAAACACCACTCACATACTATACACACAAACACTCACAACGCACACACACCCCACACACACACACACACAGGCACATACAGAAACAAATACACTACAGCACTAACACACTGAAACAAACCAAGCATAAAATCAACTACAGACACCATACACCCAAACATGAACACAACCCACAACACATACACACACACAAACACACAAACACACACACACACACACACACACACACACACACACACACACACACACGCGCGCGCGCACCAACACATGCACATACACATACACTATACACACACGCGCGCGCTAACACAAACACACAAATTGATTGATACACACAACACCACGCAAACACATACGAACAAATACACACACACACACACACCCGCACACACGCACGCGCAGATAGACAGACGCACACACACACACCATACACACACACCACACACACACACACACACACACCCACACACACAAAATACACACATAACACCCCACACACCCCACACACACCACACACACACACCACACACACACACCACAACAAACAACACGAACAACACACCCCAAAACATAACATGTGCATTTAAAGGGGAAAGGACTCGGGGCGATCTGAAGGGGCAATATACTTGCGTTCACACCCAAAGGCTGCAGTGTGGTCGACTATTTCTTGTGTTCACAAAAATTATTGAAGGACATAACAGACATGACAGTTCATAATTTAAAGATTATTCAGACCATTCCCCAAAATATCGTTAAAAATTAATCAACATCTTCCATACAAAACTGAATGCCAATTAACTGAAAAAAGATCATGTAGATATAGAAATACCATGACTCGCAGGATAAAAATGTAATGTTCTTTTGGGATGAAAACTCGGATATGAAATTCCTAAGGGTATTAAAATCTTCAGAAATGAAAAAGCGCATTAAGTCATTAATGACATTATGATAACAGATGACGAGAAGCATTTTAAAATCCACGACAGTGGAATAATGTCGTTCAAGATTTCACACAAATGCTGTATGACACTGGCAACAAAGTATTGCCTATAGAACAAAAAGGAAATAGAAGAAAAGAAAAAGAAAGAATAAAAAGGGGTTTTTGATAAGGAATGTCAGTCACAACGTCGAGAAACTAAATCTTTGTTAAGCGCACAAAACAGACAGCCTTTTAAACAAAAACTTCACCAAAAATATTTCGTTGCAAGAAAACATATAACAAAAATTATTAGAAAGAAAAAGAGACTGTACAAAGCCAATTTAATACTTTACTGAATAGAAACTTGTCTGAAAATCCAAACGCAGTTTGGAAAACCTTAAAGGAATTACAAACACACACACACACACACACACACACAACACATCACACACACACAACCACACCACAAACACACACACACACACCACACACACCACACACACACACCACACACACACACTCACACAAACACACCACACAAACACACACACACACACACCACACACACACAACACACACACACACACAACACACATACACCAACGCACACACACACACACACACACACACAACGCACAAACGCACACACACAAACACACACACACACACACACACACACACACTACGCACACACACACACACACACCACACACCACACACACACACCACACACACACCACATGTTCAACGCACACACCCACACTCAACACACACCAATCATCCCCAAGGCACCAATCACACAGACACACAGACACACTCACAAACACACACACACACACACACACACACACACACCCACACACACACACACATACACCCACACACACACACACCCACTCTCTCTCTCTCTCCTCTCCTCCTCTCTCTCTCTCTCTCTTCTCTCTCACCAGACACGCTACACAGACAGCAACACACACACACACACACACACACACACACACACACACACACACACACACACACACACACACACACAGATCTGCGAAGATCCCTTTCTTCTATTAAGAAAGGGTGAAAACCGTAGTCGCACCTTCTCGCCACGTTAATGTGGGTTTTTCCCCTCAGGGGACATGGGGCGGGTTGGACGCAACCTCTGTTGTGACTAACGCCCACGGGAGCGGACCCCTGGCGCTATATTAAAACTAGACCCCGGGCCTCTCCAACCAAGGAAAGCCGCAGGCTAGACCAGTCCAGATGGAGGAGTAAAGGCCCCGAGAAAGGAAGGAACTCTGTGCAGGCCCACCCGGGGCGTGGACACTGACACTGCCCAAGCCTTACCCCAGCCATGGGATAATGGCAAGAGCCGATGTCGGATGTGGGTCCTGACTTGTCAGGGGCGTAACGGCAGCACAACGCATCCCCGCTCACAATGACAGACAACCTTGGAGAATCTCGAAATGGTGCTCGACCCTTGAGGACCCGCCAGGGTGGAAAGGGAGAAAACAACTACGATCCCGGAGGACCTCCCCGGACGGCAGCCTTCATCAGTGCATCTGGGGTTTTCCCGTCTGAGCGAACGAAGAAGAAGAAGAAGACACACACACACACACACACACACCACACACACACGTGACCAAGATGGCGGAGAGTGCAAACAACTTTTTCTCCATGTGAACGTTTTTAAATTGCGCATCCACAAAAATGACTAGAAAGACCCCAGGGAAAAGAAAGTGGACGAGTCTTTGAAAAACAAGACAATGACAAAGAGAAAAAAAACTGGCTCAGGGAAATGGGGATGTTTTGTGGCAAAGCAGGTTTACGGGGGCAAGTGAGCCGCCCCTTCCACCTCAACTTTCCGCTTCTGAACAGCATTCCGACACCGCGAGACCAAACACGTCAAGCTTCAGCGACACTACCCACTACAGTGAAACACCAGTGCGGTTAGTGAGCTTAAAAATACTATATTGAAACTCTGTGACAGAATACTATCCCCAGAAACAGCTGTGCACGATCAAAGGCATGAAATAGAAAACCTGAAGTCTATCCAGGCTAGGCCAGTAACATCTGTTGCCATGGCTACCACACAAACAGAACCCCAGATCAATACCCCTGGCCTTAAATCTTACGTAGAAGTAGCAAGTTCCACTCCAACATCCTCATCACCATCGCCATCCAATGTACTTTTTGAGAAAACGGGCGTGAAGGGGCAAATAAATAAAAAAGGAACACTGGAAGACAAGAAAAAAAATCTGACGTCATAAAGGCAATGACGCGAAAAGCAAAACGTCATCCAAAGACTCCAATACGAAAAAAAAACAATGACTTTCTTCAGTGTTCGGGAGCATCTCC
>JAFLJL010018431.1:0-11389 GCA_018398815.1 Conus ventricosus | reverse complement strand
CTCACATAGTGCCAATCTTCGTTTCATTCTTTGTAACACCCTCTTTCTCACGTTTCCTTCTCACATAGTGCCAATCCTTCGTTTCATCCTGTGTAACCCCTCTTTCTCACGTTTCCTTCTCACATAGTGCCAATCCTTCGTTTCATCCTGTATAAACCCCTCTTGTCTCACGTTTCCTTCTCACATAGTGCCAATCCTTCGTTTCATTCTGTGTAAACCCCTCTGTCTCACGTTTCCTTCTCACATAGTGCCATCCTTCGTTTCATTCTTTGTAACCCCTTTTTCTCACGTTTCCTTCTCACATAGTGCCTAGCCTTCGTTTCATTCTTTGTAACCCCTTTTCTCACGTTTCCTTCTCACAAAGTGCCATCCTTCAGTTTCATTCTGTGTAAACCCCTCTTTCTCACGTTTCCTTCTCACATAGTGCCAATCCTTCGTTTCAATCTGTTGTAAACCCCTCTTTCTCACGTTTCCTTCTCACATAGTGCCAATCCTTCGTTTCATTCTTTGTAACCCCTTTTCTCACGTTTCCTTCTCACATAGTGCAATTCCTTCGTTTCATTCTTTGTAACCCCTCTTTCTCACGCTTCCTTCTCACATAGTGCCAATCCTTCGTTTCATTTTGTAACCCTCTTTCTCACGTTTCCTTCTCACATGGTGCCAATCCTTCGTTTCATTCTTTAACCCCTCTTTCTCACGTTTCCTTCTCACATAGTGCCAATCCTTCGTTTCATTCTTGTAAACCCCTTTTCTCACGTTTCCTTCTCACATAGTGCCAATCCTTCGTTTCATTCTCTGTATAAACCCCTCTTTTCTCACGTTTCCTTCTCACATAGTGCCAATCCTTCGTTTCATTCTTTGTAACCCCTCTTCCTCACGTTCCTTCTCACATAGTGCCAATCCTTCGTTTCATTCTTTGTAACCCCTCTCTCTCACGTTTCCTTCTCACATAGTGCCTATGCCTTCGTTTCATTCTTTGTAAACCCCTCTTTCTCACGTTTCCTTCTCACATAGTGCCAATCCTTCGTTTCATCCTGTATAACCACTCTTTCTCACGTTTCCTTCTCACATAGTGCCAATCCTTCGTTTCATCCTGTAAAACCCCTCTGTCTCACGTTTCCTTCTCACATAGTGCCAATCCTTCGTTTCATTCTTTGTAAACCCTTTTTCTCACGTTTCCTTCTCACATGGTGCCTAGCCTTCGTTTCATTCTTTGTAACCCCTTTTTCTCACGTTTCCTTCTCATATAGTGCCAATCCTTCGTTTCATTCTTGTAAACCCCTCTTTCTCACGTTTCCTTCTCACATAGTGCCAATCCTTCGTTTCATTCTGTGTAAACCCCTCTTTCTCACGTTTCCTTCTCACATAGTGCCAATCCTTCGTTTCATTCTTTGTAACCCTCTTCCTCACGTTTCCTTCTCACATAGTGCCAATCCTTCGTTTCATTCTTTGTAACCCCTCTTTCTCACGTTTCCTTCTCACATAGTGCCAATCCTTCGTTTCATTCTTTGTAACCCCTTTTTCTCACGTTTCCTTCTCACATAGTGCCAATCCTTCGTTTCATCCTGTATAAACCCTCTTCTCACGTTTCCTTCTCACATACTGCCAATCCTTCGTTTCATCTCTTTGTAAACCCCTCTTCCTCACGTTTCCTTCTCACATAGTGCCAATCCTTCGTTTCATTCTTTGTAACCCCTCTTTCTCACGTTTCCTTCTCACATAGTGCCTAGCCTTCGTTTACAACGTTTCTTTGTTTCACCTCCCTCTTTTCTCACGTTTCCTTCTCACATAGTGCCAATCCTTCGTTTCATTCTTGTAACCCCTCTCTCTCACGTTTCCTTCTCACATAGTGCCTAGCCTTCGTTTCATTCTTTGTAACCACTCTTTCTCACGTTCCTTCTCACATGTGCCAACCTTCGTTTCATTCTGTGTGAACCCCTCTTTCCTCATGTTTCCTTCTCACATAGTGCCAACCTTCGTTTCATTCTGTGTGAACCCCTCTTTCTCACGTTTCCTTCTCACATAGTGCCTACCTTCGTTTCATTCCCTACAAACGCTTTATGTTCTTTTCATTCTTGCCTATACTGCTCACTTCTTTTCGTTTTCTGTTTTTTTTTTCTTTATTCAATTCCTTTCTTTCGTACATTCTTTGAACTTTCTGTTTGTTTTGTGCTGCTTTTTAAGTTCTTCGTGTGTTCCGTGTGTTTGCTTCGTCCATCGTCGCAAACTCCATTTGTCCTCATCGTTCAGTTGTCCGTTCATCATTCCAGTACGTAATTTTTGTAGGCGTCTTTCAGTCATTCATTCGTTCAGTCGTGATTAGTCAACCGTTGGTTCATGTTCGGTCGACGCCTCGTTCATCGTCAGTCATCCTTTCACGGTCGCTCAATCATCTTTCATTTTGTTCATTGGCTCACTTTCGGTCGTTCAGTCATTGATTCTGCATCGTCGTTCATTCATTTTATTGGTCTTTCATCGTATCAGTCACTTCGTTCGTTCTTCGGTTTTCGTCGTTAAGTCATTCATTCGTTTATTCGGTCAGTCGTTGTTCGTCATTCCTTCGGTCTGTCCGTCCTTCGATAATTCATTCGTTCATCGGTCAAATCGGTCGTTAAGTCATTCATTGGGGTCAGTCGATCGTTCCGTCATTTTTCGGTCAGGTCTGCGATCAATCATTCATTCGTCGGTATAGCCGGTCGTTCAATCAATTCTTCGGTCATCGTCGTTCAGTCTTCATTCGTTTATTCATTCGTTAGTCATTCATTTGTTCTTTATTTTATAATTTCGTCGTCGTGTTCATTCATTTCATTCAGTCCAGTCGTTCGTCATTCGTTCATTCGGTCGTTAAGTCATCATTCTTCGGTCAGTCAAGTCGTTTCATCTCGGTCAGTCCGTCTTATATCATCTTCATCGGTCATCGGTCGTCAAGTCGTTCATTCGGTCAGTCGGTCTTTAAGTCATTCTTGCGGTCACGGTCGATCAATCATTCATGCGGTCAGTCGGTCTTTAAGTCATTCATCGGTCAGTCGGTCGTTCAAGTCATTCATGCGATTCAGTCGTCGTCAAGTCATTCATTCGTCAGTTCGTTCGTCGTAGTCATTCATTCGGTCAGTCGGTCGTCAAGTCGTTCATTCGTCATCGTCGTCGTTTCGTCATTAAGTCGTTCATTCGGTCAGTCGTCATTAAGTCATCATTCGGTCAGTCGGTCGTTCAGTTATTCTGGTCAGTCGGTCTTAGTTCATTCATTCATTTCGTTCATGTGGTCGTTTAAGTCATTCTTTGCGGTCAGTCGTCGTTCAGTCATTCATCGTTAGTCGGTCGTTCAGTCATTCATTCGTTCAGTCGTTCGTCAGTCATTCATTCGTCGTTCGGTTAGTCGTCGTTCTCAGGTCTATTTCATTCGTTCAGTCGGTCTAGTCATCATTCCATCTCCTTCGTTACGGTAGTCGGTCGTTCAGTCATTCATTCGTTCAGTCGGTCGTTCAGTCATTCATTCCTTCGTTCGGTTATCGGATCGTCAGTCTTCATCTTCGTTCGGTCAGTCGGTCGTTCAGTCTTATTCTTCGTTCGGTAGTCGGTCGTTCAGTCATTCATTCGTTCAGTGGTCGTTTAGTTCATTCATTCGTCAGTCGTCGTTCAGTCATTCATTCGTTCAGTCGGTCGTTCAGTCATTCATTCCTTCGTTCGGTTAGTCGGTCGTTCAGTCATTCATTCGTTCATGTGGTCGTTTAGTCATTCATTTGGTCAGTCGGTCGTTCACTCATACATTCGTTCAATCGGCAGACGTACGGTGAGACACGGATGCAGGGCGTGACGTGGGTAGGGGGACGAGGGGGGGGGGGGGCAATACTGGTCGTGACATATATGGGGGTGGGGGAGGGGAGAAGCAAATACAGGGTATGACATGTGGGACGTGTAAGCAAGGTACGACACGGGGGCCGTGGAAGCAGGGTATGACATGTGGGTATTTGTGGGACGTGGAAGCAGGGTATGACATGTGGGTATTTGTGGGACGTGGAAGCAGGGCATGACATGTGGGTATTTGTGGGACGTGGAAGCAGGGTATGACATGTGGGTATTTGTGGACGTGGAAGCAGGGTATGACATGTGGGTATTTGTGGGACGTGGAAGCAGGGTTGGCATGTGGGTATTTGTGGGACGTGGAAGCAGGGTTGGCATGCGGGACGTGGAAGCAGGGTATGACATGTGGGTATTTGTGGACGTGGAAGCAGGGTTGGCATGCGGGACGTGGAAGCAGGGTATGACATGTGGGTATATGTGGACGTGGAAGCAGGGTTGGCATGCGGGACGTGGAAGCAGGGTATGACATGTGGGTATTTGTGGGACGTGGAAGCAGGGTATGACATGTGGGTATATGTGGGACGTGGAAGCAGGGTATGACATGTGGGTATATGTGGGACGTGGAAGCAGGGTATGACATGTGGGTATATGTGGGACGTGGAAGAAGGGTTGGCATGTGGGTATTTGTGGGACGTGGAAGAAGGGTTGGCATGTGGGTATATGTGTGGACGTGGAAGCAGGGTATGCCAAGGGGTGGCGAATGCATCGTATAACATGGCAGCGGGTGTAAAGGACGGGAATACAGCGTACAACATGGCAGCGGGTGTAAAGAACGGAAATACAGCGTACAACATTTTCAGCGGGTGTAAAGGACGGGAATACAGCGTACAACATGGCAGCGGGTATAAAGAACGGAATACAGCGTACAACGTGGCAGCGGGTGTAAAGGACGGGAATACAGCGTACAACATGGCAGCGGGTGTAAAGGACGGGAATGCAGCGTACAACATGGCAGCGGGTGTAAAGCACGGGAATACAGCGTGCAACATGGCAGCGGGTGTAAAGGACGGGAATGCGGCGTACAACATGGTAGTGGGTATAAAGAACGGGAATACAGCGTACAACATGGCAGCGGGTGTAAAGGATGGGAATACAGCGCACAACATGGAAGTGGGTGGACAGGACGGGAATGCAGCATACGACACTGTTCCGGGTATAAAGGACGGGAATGCAATGTACAACATGGTAGTGGGAATAAAGGACAGGAATGCAGTGTACAACATGGTAGTGGGTATAAAGGACAGAAATGCAGCGAACAACACAGGTAGAAAGGACGGGAATGTAATGTACAACATGGTAGTGGGTATAAAGGACGGGAATGCAGCATACGACATTGTAGCGGGTGCAAGGCACGGGAATGCAGCGTACAATATGGTAGCAGGTATAAAGGACGGGAATGCAGTGTACAACACGGTAGCAGGTATAAAGGACGGGAATGCAGCGTACAATATGGTAGCAGGTATAAAGGACGGGAATGCAGCGTGCAACATGGTAGCAGGTATAAAGAACGGGAATGCAGTGTACAACATGGTAGCAGGTATAAAGGACGGGAATGCAGTGTACAATATGGTAGCGGGTATAAAGGACGGGAATGCAGCGTACAATATGGAAGCAAGTATAAAGGATGGGAATGCAGTGTACAATATGGTAGCAGGTATAAAGGACGGGAATGCAGTGTACAACATGGTAGCAGGTATAAATGACGGGAATGCAGCGAACAATATGGTAGCAGGTATAAAGGACGGGAATGCAGTGTACAACATGATATTGGGTATAAAGGACGGGAATGCAGCGTGCAACATAATAGCAGGTATAAAGGACGGGAATGCAGTGTACAACATGGTAGCAGGTGTAAAGGACGGAAATGGAGCATACAACATGGTAGCGGGTGTTTAATTGACAGGTTTGCCGCCTGCAACATGGTAGCGGGTATAAAGGACAGGAATGCAGCGTGACGGGAATGCTGCATACAACATGGTAGCGAGTAGAAAGGACGGCAATGCAGCGTGACGGGAATGCTGCATACAGCATGGTAGCGGGTAGAAAGGACGGGAATGCAGCGTGACGGGAATGCTGCATACAACATGGTAGCGGGTATAAAGGACGGGAATGCAGCGTGACGGGAATGCTGCATACAACATGGTAGCGGGTATAAAGCACAGGAATGCAGCGTGACGGAATGCTGCATACAACATGGTAGCGGGTATCAAGGACGGGAATGCAGCGTACGACATGGTAGCGGGTATAGAGGACGGGAATGCAGCGTACAACATTGTAGTGGGATTGAAGGGTGGGAATGCAGCGTACAACATGGTAGCGGGTATAAAGGACGGGAATGCATATACAACATGGTAGCGGGTATAAAGGACGGAAATGCAGCGTAAAACATGGTTGCGGGTATGAAGGACGGAAATGCAGCATACAACATGGTACTGGGTGTAAAGGACAGAAACGCAGCGTACAGCATGGTAGCAGGCACAAAGGACGGCAATGTAGCGTACAGCATGGTAGCAGGCACAAAGGACGGCAATGTAGCGTACAGCATGGTAGCAGGCACAAAGGACGGCAATGTAGCGTACAGCATGGTAGCAAGCACAAAGGACGGCAATGTAGCGTACAGCATGGTAGCAGGCACAAAGGACGGCAATGTAGCGTACAGCATGGTAGCAGGCACAAAGGACGGCAATGTAGCGTACAGCATAGTAGCAGGCACAAAGGACGGCAATGTAGCGTACAGCATGGTAGCAAGCACAAAGGACGGCAATGTAGCGTACAGCATGGTAGCAGGCACAAAGGACGGGAATGTAGCGTACAGCATGGTAGCAGGCACAAAGGACGGGAATGTAGCGTACAGCATGGTAGCAAGCACAAAGGACGGCAATGTAGCGTACAGCATGGTAGCAGCACAAAGGACGGCAATGTAGCGTACAGCATGGTAGCAGGCACAAAGGATGGGAATGCAGCGTACAACATTGTAACGGGTATAAAGGACGGGAATGCAGCGTACAACATGGTAGCGGGTGGAAAGGACGGGAATGCAGTGTATAGAAACATACTGTAGGAATCGATCTCTTTCTGTCTCTGTCTGTTCTCTCTCAATCTCTCTTTCTCTCTCCACTCTCTCTCTCCCTCTCTCTCTCTCTCTCTCCCCCATTCTCTCTCTCTCTCTCTTTGTGCATCTATGTATCTCATACTTTCACTCTCTCAATCTCTCTCTCTCTCTGTCCCCTCCCCCCCCCTCTCTCTCTCTCTCTCTCTCTCTCTCTCTCTCTCTCTCTCTGTGTCTCTGTCTCTGTCTGTCTCTCTCTCTTTCTCTGTATCTGTGTATCTCTCGTTCACTCACTCTCAATCTGTCTGTCTGGCAGGCTGGCTGCTGTCTGCATCTATCTATTAATCTATCTATCTACCCGTCAGTCTATCTATCTACCCTTCTATCTATGTATACACACACACACACACACACACACACACACACACACACACACACACACACACACACACACACACACACACAGATGGATGAGAAAGTATGACTTGTCGTTATTCAATATTTAGTTTGATATTGCTGCACATCTTCTTTTTCAGTTGTTAACACTGCATTGCATCATCTGATCTTCATGAAATGGATGACAACATAATCATGTTGGAATGTTTTGCAAAAGTATGGTTTATGTCTATGTATGTCCCGCTGTCTGTCTGTCTGTCTCTCTCTCTCTCTCTCTCTCTCTCTCTCTCTCTCTCTCTCTCCTCTCTCTCTCTCTCTCTCTGTTTCCTTTCTTCCTCATATCTTTCCCGTTCGTCTTTGTTTTCCCCTTGGATCATTTTCTTCGTTCTTCGTGTGAGGTTAACAACAATAACAACAACAACACCAAAACACAGAAACAGAGGAACACAGACTGAAACACGGACAACAGCAACAACCCAAAGCAAAAGCGATAGAAAATGCTCCCAGTAAGGTATCCAAACCAGCATTTGGAAAAACAATTTTGAACCACATGATTCACCACATATAATGTTCACTTGGTCTCCGTACATATTGTCACAGCTCTAAAACTATTTGGATATGTTTTGCTTGAAGTTTAGAAATATCCATATACAATGGTCATATCTTGTAATGAAGATAAATGCATAAAAATGAAGTTGAAAATTCAGAATCGAGATTAAAATACCGCCGCACAGTGACTCGGAATAACGCGCTGAAACCATGGAACACGGTCAAAGGGAAGGAATCAATGCCAAAATGACTCTAGTTTTACAATAGTTGCCTCCCGCCAATATGCTGATGCCATCAAAAGAACACCGTAGCTTTCCGACAGCATTCAGATGCCGTCGTGACGTGAATCGATGTTCCGAGTGACGGCAGACGGTGCCGTCAAGATTTCATTCAGTTAAGTTAAATTGATAGTGAGTCCTCTCTTCACAAAGAAAAAAACAGCAACATAAAGGGGGATTGGGGGGGGGGGGGGGGGGGGGGGGGCTGGAGAGAGAGGAATGAACGCGCGGTTGTTTGTTCTGATTTATTAATGGTGCTGGAAGTAGAAGAGCGTACTGTAAACCATTAGATTTTATGCCCCTGGAGAGAATGTAAATATTTTTGTTCACGATCACCAAATCTTATCTTGCACGTAAGCCCCCATTTTAAAATAACGATTACGTCAATTTTTGCAGTTTTGCGTGTTAATTTTGTTTAGAAAACAGGTGTTAATTTTGGCTAAAATTAGCATGAGAAGGACGTGATTTGAATGTGAAAAGGGGGGTTTTCGTGCAAAATAAGATGGGTGGTCGTGAACCCGTATATTTACATTCTCTACAGTTAATACTTGCTTATATCCTTGCAATCTAAAGGAATAATGTAATTGTTATTTTATAAGGGTAGCAGTCCGTGCGTCTCAAAGGTAAGGCATGTCATATCAATGACTACAGTCAAATTCCTTGATCACACTGACAATACGAAATTTGTATTGCCTTTGTCATGACCACACTACTAGGAAGCTGTAGAAACAGTGTGAGTGACCACTCCATCCGTATGGCTGATAAAAGATCTTAAGATAGAAATGAATGATTGGAATCATCTACTTCTTGATCACGCTGTCTTCACTTCACAAAACGTACGTGACTCTCCTTCAGCTATGAAACCCATTGTTCTCGATATGTGACTGTGTCGCTTAGCATTCCTTCGCGCACACATCAGCTGAATACAACAGTTAAACATCAATACTTTCCATGCATAGCTAGCGACTGTATTCTAGTACATGGCATACCAGTATGGACATTGGTATATGATTACACGATACCAGTAGGTAGATGTTACGGATGGAAATGTCTGTGTGTGTCTGTCTGTCTGTCTGTCTGACTCTCACTCAGAAAAATTGTGGATGCATGCACGACTTTTGGGCTTACTTACACACACCCATTCATCCGAACATGGACGGCCAGGCAGCAGAACAACTCTTTTCTTTTTATGCTGCCTGAGCCATCAAAACAAAACACACACAGATGCACATATAATTTAAACATGAGATGGCACACCCACCATCAGGTGTACAAATAAACTAACCAAATACAGTTCTTTCTATGGTAACTGCCGTTAATGCCGACGACGGCAGCACGAGGCAAAACTGTCACGACGCCTCTCACAGGTGGCTCACACACAAAAGAAAACAAGCCGATTCGTGGCGTCTCTGCCAGCACTCGGTCGCAGTGGCTCTAAACACTTGTGAGCTGTGGCTCACCACAGTAACATACTCGTAGCGACGTCCTGGAATACAGGTCGCTGACACAAGGAAGGTAGTCTGGAAGTGCGGAACGACGCAGGTCGCTGGCACACAACAGCACAGGAGTGTGGCACCCACACCACACTCACGATGACCTTGAACGTAGGTCGCTGGCGCACGACGGCAGCACAAGAGTGTGGCACCCACGCCACGCTCACGATGACCTTAAACGTAGGTCGCTGGCCCGACCCTCGGTCACGGGCGCAGTAACAGGTAGGGCAGATGTCGGCTCACCGACCGACCGCTCCACAGCAGCAGCTGGAGATCGGGGCGTCCACAATCACGGCCCCGGCCCTCACCTGGGTAGTAGCCAGTTCCCCTAGTCCAGGGAACACTATCAACCTGAGGGAACTGATTAACTACCTTGATTATCATGGCCACCATTCATTAGAATCACAACTACCTTCATGTTCATTAGCTACATCATATCTTGCTAGAACTTGAGCCACATAACATATCTTGTTCAACAATACAATATTTTTTTTTCAAAATGATAACATTACAAGATTCCCTTTTCCGGAATCATCGCACTGCAGATTTCCTTTTCCGGAAGCATAACACTGCACAGGAAAGGATTTCCATATAAACCTTTTGCAATCTAGTCTTCCAACTTAGGAAAAGGATCCTCTTCAATAAACCATGAACACAATTCATTGCATACAATGATTACACAATTGATTATTTTTTTCCGAACTATAAATGTCTTTCGTTAATTCACACCATGTTCATTTGCTTTCTTGTAAACAAGAATGTTCAATTCATTTCATATAATCGCTGTCTTTCGTCCATTCACAAAATGTTCATTTCTTTCTTGTAACACCAGAATGTTCACTTCATTTCGATTCATCAACTTCAATATATGTAAGGGAAAGATTTCCACCACACTTCTGTTTAACAACACATATATTGATACCCATGTAAACACATCACACATCAGAATGAAAAACAAAAGTCTATGTCGCTCACTCTGGGAGCTTATTATCCATAGCATCAAAAACTCTTCATCTTCTTCCAACCATATTAGAATAAATACTTTTCAGCACGTTTTGTTTTCATTTTCAGATAAGTCACAAGATAAACAAAATCTTTTTTTTTCTTTCCTTCTGAATACCACTTCATATAACATTCATTTCATCTATTCACATTTTCCGAAACACCATTCCGTTTGTTGCCCTATCAAGTCATAAGATAACAATTGGAAAAATACATTCTTTTTCCCTTTTTTAAAAATAAAATCTTCAGAAGAGCGTTTGAGGAAGTTTCAGTCGCTAATAAACAAACATTCATAAATACCTGGCTACGCAGACTCAAACACTGGGTCCCTCTTCGGCCTTCTGTAACTGGGAGTTGCCGGAATATCTGTAGAGACTGCCTACTGACTGACTGTGTGCGTGTGCGTGTGTGTGTGTGTGTATGTATGTATGTACATGCATGGGTGCGCGTGCGCGCGCGCGTGTGTGTGTTGTTGTCGTCGTCCGTCGTCCGTCCGTCGTCCGTCCGTCCGTCGTCCGTCGTCCGTCCGTCGTCCGTCGTCCGTCGTCGTCGTCGTCGTCGATCCACATAGTGATATTAGATGTGTGTGTGTGTGTGTTGTGCGTGTGTGTTGTGCGTTCGTGTGTGTGTGTGTGTGGTGTGTGTGTGTGTGTGTGTGTGTGTGTGTGTGTGTTTTCCAGACCACAACACCACCATCACTTTTATGGTTGTTTGTTTCTCCCTCTCTCACTCTCTCTCTCTCCTCTCTCTCTCTCTCTCCT